>CM037876.1:63296776-63530894 GCA_021292165.1 Shinisaurus crocodilurus | reverse complement strand
AAAAGCCATTCTTAAACTAAAGATATCTGTAGGAAAAATAACCATCTTTCCTGCGCCCACACACACACACCTTTGACTAAGTTTTCCTTTTGTGTATTTGGGATGGGGGTGGTGGTTAAGCTGCCCAGCCTTAGCCATATATAAACTACAACGCTTGTTTAAAAAAAAAGGGGGGGGGTAATAGCATGTAGCTTCTCAAACCTACACAGAGAACCAGATACATGTCTCCTGACAAATTGCAAAAAATTAAAAGAGCCTACCCCTTTTTAACTTTTATCCCCCCCCCATACACACAAATAAATAAAGAAATAGAATAAAAAGCCATGTCTGTAGACATTCTATAGCCTTTTTACAATTCTAAATAAGCAAATTAGAAAAACATGATTTCAGCTGCATTATATTTTAAAGGCTCCTAACTAGACAAAGAATAAATGCCTAAATGATACTCACCCCTAGTAAATTCTGTAGCTTCAGGCAAGATACATGAAGCAGAGAAACCCCCTGGGCATGGTTTGGGGTTTTTATCCCCGCAGACTCCTATTGCTTGAATTTTGGCCCTCTGATTGGCTACAATTGGTGGGGTCCCCCACCCCCCACCCCAAGACTCTGATTGGCTTTTGCTAACATTATGGCTATCTCTGTTCTCTATCTGAGCACATGGCCCCAACTCCATTTTGAATCGCCATAAACAAGGGTCCGGCCATTTGGCCACTTCCTTTGTCTAGCTGGAAAACCGCCATGCGTATCCAGATAACCATCTTTGATACAACCTAATGGCTATCTCTGTTCTCTATCTGAGCACATGGCCCCCAACTCCATTTTGAATCGCCATAAACAAGGGTCCGGCCATTTGGCCACTTCCTTTGTCTAGCTGGAAAACCGCCATGCGTATCCAGATAACCATCTTTGATACACCCTAATGGCTATCTCTGTTCTCTATCTGAGCACATGGCCCCAACTCCATTTTGAATCGCCATAAACAAGGGTCCGGCCATTTGGCCACTTCCTTTGTCTAGCTGGAAACAGGCATTCTGTCCTTTAAGGGAAAACTACAGTGACATTTTATGCCTCGTGACGCCTGACCTGATAATTTAAAACCAACAGTCCCATCTCTCCCCACCAAAGGCCCTGTTTGGTTAATGTGAGACTAGTATTTTCTGTATAGTTGTGGTGTTCATGTGAAAACTCATAACAGGTTTATTCTAGATTTTCTGCACAGCCTTGGCTAGTATGCCAAGGTTACGAGTGTCCAACCCCCCCCCCCCCCACACACACACCAACCTTGTGAGGATAAAAGAGAGAAGACAACAGAGCCTGTATGGTACCATCTTTATTCTGCTTTTACAGTTGTAAGAAAATCTTTATAGTTTCTGTTTTTAATCACTTTCATGACATGATTTAAAATACACGGTCAGAGCTTTTAAGACATTTATTTAATTGTTTAAGTGCCTTGTGCGACCTGCCAACCTTGGTGACCGTTATTAATACCGTGTCCACACAATTCTGGGTCAGAGCAAGACAATTAAAACTGTAAGCAATCAGAGTGACAATGTGCAAGATGCTTTTAAAACATATCTTCCCACATACAATTCTCAGCTTTCTAGAGATGATGCTATTGGTCCATGTCAAACACTCGTGCGAAGACACGCCTTGCTCTTGAATTTGGCAACCCAGACAGGTCTCCTTCGCATATTGCATTAAACAATATCTCAGGACGCCAAAAACGGTTGCCCTGACGATACAAAGCATAGCCCTCCGCGATTTCCGGGGTGAAGAGCAATCTATTTCCCCAGCTTGCAGACCAAGGATACTTTTAAGGACCGTGCTGCTTGGCTGATCCATTGTCAACTCTGCAGAATCCTAAAAAAGAATATAAAGGAAAGGTTTAGACCATGCGTTTATTTCTGTCTTTTAATACAAGATGCTACAGATAATCACACAAACCTCTGGCTGAATGTTTTCAGTCATGCTCCACAGCATTGCTGCGGTCAGTCCACCATCTTCTGCTTCTTCGTTCTTTGCTGTCTCTCCCTAGAAATAGACAAAACCTTCTATTGAAATACTTCTGGGCCCTGTTACCATTTTCCTCTATTTGCCCCCACCCCCACCAAAAAACACCCCCCCCCTCATTCCTTCTTTTTCTTTACCTGTGCAAGTTCAACAAGGTTCTCGGCTGCTACCACTTCCAAGAGGCTGTGCCACATTCGGTGTTTAGTAGTCTCCTCTGTTTGCATCTCTGTTTGCATTTTTTTAGGTGATCGAGAAACTTCATCAGAACTATCTTCAGAACTGATATACCGCTTTTTGGGGGTAGATTCTGCATCCATTGGAGGTGTAGCGGTAGACTCTGTTTGGCTGTTCTGGTTCACAGCAGCGGGGTTGTACTGCCAAAACATGCCGTCTGTGCTGGGGAACTTGCCCAGGCAAGGGAGAAGGCTGCCTCGATCTGACCCTGTTCTGCCCCGCCTGGTGGGAAAGGTCGTTTTTCTACAGGGACCCTGCGTGCGTCAGGCCTCTAAAACCATTTCCTATTGGTCCGCGGCGGTCAGGTGAGTTCGTAGAGGGGTCACATGACCCCCCTGGGCCAATCCGGAGAGGGGTCGGTGGTGGCCGGGACCACCTCCTTTCTGGGGGGCGTCAGGGGTCTAAAACCGCTCCCTATTGGTCCGCGGTGGTCAGGTGAGTTCATAGAGGGGTCACATGACCCCGCTGGACCAACCCGGAGAGGGGCCGGAGATGGCCTGAGGCCATCTTTGTTCCTGTGCATGCCAGGGGTCTAAAACCGCTCCCTATTGGTCCGCGGGGGTCAGGTGAGTTCGTAGAGGGGTCACATGACCCCGCTAGACCAACCCGGAGAGGGGCCGGAGATGGCCTGCGGCCATCTTTGTTCCTGTGCATGCCAGGGGTCTAAAACTGCTCCCTATTGGTCCGCAGTGGTCACGTGAGTTCGTAGAGGGGTCACATGACCCCCATCAGGTGACCTCCGGTCACCTGACCAGATCTTCCGGAGGTGGGTCTTCCGGTTGAGGCGGGTCTTCCGGTTGAGGCGGGTCTTCCGGTGGGGCTGGGCTTAAGGGCCATAAATCATGGCCATAAATCATTCAGGGGGGTGAGGGGGGTGATTTGACAGGAGGTACTACCATTCACTACTAAAATGCACTCCCATTTGCATTTAGGATTGAGAACAGGGCATTTTCAAGTGATTTGAAAACTGAAACAAAATTCTCATACATCCTTGCCAGCATGTGCTGCAACCCACCGTGGCTTACATAAGCCACAGTGGGCTGCGGTGATCATGCCAACCTGGTCAAAGTGAATAACTTTCATGTTTATTTCTATCCGTATTTCATCCTGTCCTCTATCTTGAGGCACCATCTCTCTCTTCCTCAAGCCAACTTCTCCCCACTTTAAATTTTTTTATATTTTTTAATATTTTTCTTTCATGATGTGTGATGGACCAGGATTGGAACCATCACAAGCTAATCAAGCCAAGAGCTGCTCATCAGCTGTTTATTGTTGATCCAATATTTATTTCCTTCAGGACAGAAGAAAACTTCCTTACATTTAGAAGAGGGAAAAAAAAGAAAGCACCACTCTTTAGGACTCTCAGAATAAAAATAAGCCTCACATCTGGAAGCCCCACATAGTCATGTATGTGGTACCATTATTATGTTGAGAAACATTAGTGGGAACATCTTGTAGACAGTACATGAAGACAGCCTGGTGGCTACTGAAAGAGATATAGAGGTTCTCTACATGAGGCTGTTAATTGTTGTATCTACTTTTGATTTTATCACAGAATTGAGATCCAAGCTCTACACAAAGAACTTTTCCCTTCCTGCTTTTCTACTACATCACATCTAAATGGTGTTGTGCTAATACACAAGGAGAAACAGCACCATTTCCCCCATTCCAAAATAATACCCATTATCCCCATTCTAAAATAAAAATAAACATGGGAAAGTGTTCTGAAAAAAACCAGAAGTGAAACTGGAGGATCACGTCATCATAAAAAGCGCCCATAAACAACCGTGAGTAAGGAATCATGCGCACACAGTAAATGCCTCATGTAGAAAAGCTCATAGATACAACATAAATGGTTGAGCTCCACATCGTAAGTGGTTTGAAACATTGCAGGCTGTGCTTAGATCACCTGGCTTGAAGGGGCTTTGTTCAGAATTATCTGCATGACATAACTACTGATTAAGAGCAAGTGGGCAGGTACTCACTTCTGGTCCAATCAACTAAACATTCAAGGACACGTCATCTGTAGGGGACCCATCTATCACTTTGAACACTGTGGATTTAAATTAAACTTACATTATTAGACTTGCAATTTGAAATGGAGAAACCCTGGACTCACCCTATGCTTTGCTTTATAGATAATAGAACATTGTACTCTACTTTGCTGTTCCTCAGTGGTAGAGCGCATGCTTTGCATGCAGAAGGTTCCAATTTCTATCCCCAGCATCTTCAGGTAGGGCTGGAAAATTCCTGCGCTGGAACCCTAGAGAGCCACTGCCAGTCAAAGTTGACAATACTGGGCAAGATGTTCTGACTCAGTAGAAGGCAGCTTCCTATATTCCTAACCCCAGCAATCCAGAAGGTAATGCCTTTCTGTTTATGGGATATAAAAATGTCATAATATGGTAATAGAAACCTCTTAAACTGATAGATTATGCTAACCTAAGTTGCACTGGGCATATTTTCCCATTACTGTGTAATATTTGCTATTGGTTTTAAACTGTGTATAATCACCTTCCCCCACACGCTTCTGTGGGGGGGGGGAGAGAGTTTGCACGGGGGGAGTGGAGGACGAAGTAGAGATGAGGTGATTTCACCTCCCAATCAGGGCCGGGGCAAATTGTTTGCCCGTTGGGGATTGGCACATGGGGTGGGGCTCTGAGGCTGTATTTAGGCACAGCGGACCCCACCCAAGGCCTCTTTCTTAGCAGCTCCCTCCCTCCACACCCAATGAAGCAGTGTGAGCTCCTCTGGTCGCCTTTTCGGGGCCGAGTAGGAATTTTGGCTCATTGTCCTAATTGGCTCGGGGCAGTGAGCACGTTTTGCCTACTCCATATTGTGGAATCGGTAGGTGGTTTTGTTGTTTTGGGTTATTTGTTTATTCCGGTCACATTGGCTTTAGGTTAGGCGGTAAGTACGGTGAAGAGGCAGTGGGGGTTAGGGTTTCGGTGTGTGCATCCCATGGCACCTTTGAAGGAGAGGGGCAAGAAACCCTAGCCTCACCGATGTTGATGCCTTGTGGCTCTATCTGTGGGAGTTAGGGATGCCTTTGCGGTCTACCCTTCTCACCCTCCTCGGTTGTCCGGCGGCGCCAGGGGGCGGTGACTCAGGGTAGATCCCCCAGCACCCCGTGTGCGGAATTCGAGAGTGGCGAGTCACTGCGCCACTCTCGAGTTCGGGTTGTTTTCATCCTGATATGCTCCACTGGCCTTTTGGCCGGCCTTAGTTAATCCCGCACTTTTCCTTTCGCAGACCTTCGAATTAATAAATGTGGCCCTGATTTGAAACCATTACTGTTGTCTCGTCTCTTCATTTCCACCTTTACCCGTGCAAAGCAAAACACACAAGGCAGGCATTTCACTTTTATCTTTCCTAACAGTCTGAAAACAAACATGAGAAAGAACATGGAAAACTAGAATTTTTGACCTGAATGATTGTTGAAATCTTTTGGGTAGTACCTGAGGGCAATTGAGGAGTGGCAGTAATTTCTGAAATGGAAAGTGAGAAGTCAGTTATGTGTTGAAATCCCTTCTGTGTGTGCAATAAAAGAAAGGTTTATTTGTTGTTTACATTCATCTCCGCTACTGTGAATCTTTTGGGGGAATGCCTGTGTTGGTCTCTGAAATGGATAACAAATAATTGAGAAGAAAAGTGAGAAAACCATGGGCAGGATAGAATGTGTGCGAACACCCAAGGCAGCTTGCAAAAGGAGTTTAGAAATGCCTCCTGTTTTCATCAACTCTGCTCACAGGAATCCTGTGAAAGTCTCAAGCTGAGAGATGAACCACCTTGTACTTGGTACATTATTAGAGAATTCATCACAATAATGGCCTTCCTTGTTTGTGCAATAAAATACATCTTTGACTGGAGAGAGCATTTGAGTAAATAATATATTTCTTCATGGTTATTAATTTAGAAGCTGTAGTTGGGGCAGATAATGCAATGGGTACCTCACAGTATCAAGGTAGCCTAACTCTGGTATGATAGAAACTAAAGTGAGAGCAAGCAACTGTTGTATTAGTTGTTACGTGGATAATGTTCATTAATATATTGCAATGGAAATTACAGACCCTTGTTTGCAAAGGATGGTTGGGCTAGTAGGCAGAAGCTGAACCTTCTTAACTGACTTTGAATTCAGTTCAGTTTATTTCCATGGAGGACACAGAGGTTAGACATAGGAAATTCGTGATATGTAAACAAATCTAAGACGTACACCTTAGGATCCGTAGGGGATCTCCAGTGTCATAATCACATCCCAACGATCTTTGTATTCCTAAGGCTTAACCTACCTCTGAGAGGTGCTCATTCAATCTCCTGTTCTCCTGCTCAGGAGAATAAGATTCTCCACAGGAAGAACATGATCATGTAACATTATTTCCAGGGGCTATACAGAAAGGAAAAAAGATGGCTGCCCCCATGGGCCAATGGGGACAGCCAACTTTTCCCTCATGTGGCCCCTGGAAACAACATTACATTGTCATTCCAGGGACAATTCTGTTCCCATTTTCAAAGCGTTTGGCAAGAGCCATGTTTACTAGCCTCCAGGAGAATCTTTTACCTTTAAAGAAGGTAAAGAAAACAAAGAAGAAAATGGTTTAAAAGCCCTTGGACCATCTCGTATTACTGTTAAGTTAAAATTTGTTATTATTTACTTTGTAATAACAGAGAACTTTTGTCTGAACTTAAAAATGTTTGATTTGTAACTTGGTGAGGAAATTACGAATTATGATGGGATCAGTTTGCACTATTAAAGATATGCAGCTGAAACTTAAACCCAGTGGCTAAAACTAATCAGAACCCATCGGTATGAGTCAGCTTCAGGAACAAAAAGTATCAGTGGTGCCTATGGGATTTTCTGTCCCATAACCAACACTACAAGCCCATTGCATGTATGAAGCTTTACATGATGGGCATTGCCTTTTGCCCAGATTTTAGTCCTAGTCCAGATACTTTGTTGGTTAGAATGAATGTTGCATAAATAATCCTGTTTGTAGTGGGTAAATTCATTTAACGCACCAATACGGTTGATTCTTTGCCATCGGATCTTGCATAGGAAGTCCAGTGTTTCTATGTTCAATGCACAATGACATAAATTATTATTTTATTTATTATGTACATTTATTTATCGCCCATCTGGCTGGCAAACCGGCCACCCTGGGCGATGTACACAAGATAAAATACAGGATAAAATACATTTAAAACAGTATAAAATTTTAAAATCTTAGCCCACCCCATATTCCCGCCTGAACAGCCATGTTTTTAGTGAGTGGTGGAAGCTCAGCAGAGAGGGGGCATGGTGGAGGTCACTCAGGAGAGAGTTCCACAGTACGGGGGCTGCCACAGAAAAGGCCCTCTTCCTAGTCCCCACCAGTCTAGCTGCTCTGGCTGAAGGGACAAGGAGAAGGCCGTCTGTGGCAGATCTTGTTGAGCGGCCCACTTGGTGTTGCTGGAGACGCTCCTTGAGATAGACTGGACCGGAGTCGTATAGGATTTTAAAGGTCAAAACCAACACCTTGAATTTGGCTCGGCAAGCAACTGGTAGCCAGTGCAGCTCCTTGAGCACTGGAGTGATGTGATCCCGCCAGCGGCTGCCTTTAACCAGGCGAGCTGCCGCGTTCTGTACCAGCTGTAGCTTCTGAACCATCTTCAAGGGTAACCCCACGTAGAGCGCATTACAGTAGTCTAGGCAAGAGGAGACCAAGGCATGAACCACTGATGGGAGCAGATGATTAGGAAGGTAGGGGTGCAGCTGCTGTATCAGATGGAGTTGATACTGAGCCGCCCAGCTCACAGCTGACACCTGAGCCTCCATGGACAGCTGGGAGTCTAGAATGACCCCCAAGCTGTGGACCTGGTCCTTCAGGGGTAGATGTACCCCATTCAGCACCAGGTCAACATCCCCTAACCTCCCCTTGTCCCCCACCAGAAGTACTTTGGTCTTGTCGGGGTTCAGCTTCAGCATGTTCATTCCCATCCAGCCACCCACTGACCCCAGGCACTTGGACAGGGTCTCAACGGCCAACCTTGGTGAGGACTTTAAAGAGAGGTAGAGCTGTGTGTCATCTGCATACTGAACTTTATAGCTTTATAAAGCTTTAAAAGATCCATCAAGAATGATAACCTAGTGAAATATTAATCTTTCACTGAAGCACAGTTTCTTAAAACTTTGGCATGAACTTATGTATAACCGCAGCATGAACTGTCTTGCTCTAAAGAAATCAACAACCCAGCAGTGAGAAAAATGTTAACATCAGTACAAATATTAAAAATGCCGTATAAGTCCCCTATGATAGCTCTTTCAGTTATAATAAAGCAAACCAAGACTGCAATTCTATACCCAGTTTCCTGAGAGTAAGATTATTTTAATTCAATGGGACTTCAATGAGTAGACAAGCATCGGATTGCACTATAAGTTCTTCAGGGTTTGGATCCTAATTTGTCTCCTAAGCTATTTTGGCTAACTACCCATATATATGTATTCCCTTTTCCCTTTCCCCAGTAGGTTGTGGCTTGGCTCACTTGCTTGAGCTGCATAGCTTCTTAATTAAACAATTCCAAATTAACAGGTAGAGCAGATATGAGTTGATGCAAAGGGAGACAACCACATAGCAGTCTGTCCTTAGGAACCACATAAATCTGTGTCTTTTGTATTCAGTGGTGATGTTTATAAAGGCAGATCTATGTTCTGTGATTTTGTTGCATGCAGGGCCATGGCACCAATTCATGTACAACAGTTTCCCTATTTATTTTCGTCTATGAAATGCTGGAAATTATGTGTGAGGAACTGTGGTTCATACTGTAAAGGAATTAAAACTAGGCTGCATCATGTATCTCTGAAAGGCAGAGGAAATTACTATAGGCCTAGATGTGCTGCAAAAGCCTTAAGACCACTTACTCTGTTGTAACTATAGTAACAATGAGACCATTTAGAAAGTTAAGAAGCAGGACACTACTTTCAGCATTGTAACTCGGTGATGCTCACAACAAAATTAGGAATATAGGAAGCTGCCATAGATCAGTGGGAGGGTAGACACCATCCCTCAGAACATGCATTGAATGAATGCACAGTGGTGGGGAACATGGGGCCACACAGTCTAGTCCCACCCATCAGGCTTTGATCCGAGCAGGTGCCTACACACAAGTTTGCTTTGAGGCTTTTTCCTGCTCTTTCCAAATCCACAACTGATGCACTATGTAACTTTGACTTTTGTTTCTAAATGTTGCAGAGTGCTTTCCTTTGGTATAAAACATGAAACAGGCTCCCTGGTGACACTGAAATTTAATTAAGTGGCAGTAACTCCTTTGCTTGTGTTGTTCCGGTTTGAGTTTTATGGAATGGATTTCTGTACTTTAGGATGTAATCCTATACACACTTTCCTGTAAGTCCCCCATGTTGCCTGGCCACACCCTCTTGATCACACCTCCATGTTGCTTACCTCTTACCATACCTCTTACAAATTCACACGTGTGTCCCTATTTTCATCTGTGAAATGTTGGAGGGCATGCTCTCCCCTCTTCTCCTGTGGCCCTGAGGGTGATAAGGGGGTGGGGAATCCAAGAGCTCGCCAGGAACCCAGATAATACACATGGAGATCTCTAGTCCTGGGTAGGAATGTCTGGTTCCAACAGCTCCTCAAGGTTGCTGGTGGTGTTGGGGTGTGTTGGGGATCCTGCTCCTCCTTCAAGGAGACTTGGGTTCTAGGTCTTGGCAGGGCTAGACACAGTGACTAGCCCTGTGGCTTTCCAGGATTCCAGGCAGGAGACTTTCCTGGCCCTATCTGGAGAAGATGCCAGAGACTGAACCTGGGACCTGCTGCAGAATATGTGCGGTACCACTGAGCTATGCCTATGACCCTTCCCAGTTCTTTCAAAATGGGTGGGTGTGGGAGGAATTCTACATGGCATCTGAACTACATGATTTCAAGTATGCCCTGAAGGTTTTGGAAGAGATCCTTTAAAAAAAGAAAAGAGAAGACCATGATTCTGAAAGCTCAACAAGGGATGATTCAGAATTCCTGCACATTTTGGGCCCGGTGATCTAGCATTTAATCCCGGCTGTCAAGGTTCTTTTTAATGTTTGACATTTGGAATGGGCCCTTTGCCTGAAGAGCTCCCTGCTCATCTCAGCTCTGCAATAGGCTAACAGACTTTTCTGCCACAGCAAAGCTTTTCATGAGATCAGGGGGATCTGTGAGTGGAAAATGCTTAGAAACTACCATCAGGATAACAGGATAAAGTGCTCTGCAAGATATATACCTAGTAAGGAGAGCTATTGCTATTTCATTTGTTTAGCTAGAGGTGGGCAGATAAGGCTTGTCAGAGGCTTTGTTGTTGTTTTTACTAGATCTTGGGTAGCCTCCTCCAAATGGAGCCAAGTGTTTGCATAGCCACCTTGAGTGCCATTATTCTTGGTAGAAAGGTGTGGTAAATATAAATAAGTAAATACAGGTTCAGTGGGGGTGGAGATACACTTAGAATAAAGGAGAGTAAAGGGTACTCTCCTAAAGGTGGAAAGCCAACAGGAGCTGGGAAGCATCTGGTTCGGGTTAAATCATCCCTAGGGGATGAAGATGAAAAAGTTTCTGATTGCCCAAATGTAAAAAAGGAAGAAATAGGTCATGAGCATATTGAAACACACAATAGCCAATCAAAGAGGCCCAAGTGCCAAAACAGAAGTTGTACACGCCAGAGACATCTGGAGGGGGACACTGTGTATAGGTATTTCTATGCAAATGCTGGAAGCCTCCAAGCCAAAGTAGGGGAGTTGGAGCGCCTACCTTTAAAGGAGAACCTAGATATAGTGGGCATTACGGAAACCTGGTGGAATGGAGAGAATAGGTGGGATATGGTCATCTCTGGATATAAATGCTATAGGAAGGACTGGGAAGGGCGTACTGGAGGAGGTGTTGCTCTGTACATCAAAGAGGGTATAGTGTTCAGCTGACTTTTGAAAAGGGACAGACTCTTCCACAGAAGCACTATGGGTGACAATACCTGGCTCCAAAACTAATTTAGTACTAGGAACATGCTATCGTCCCCCAGACTGGAATGCTCAGGGGAATCTTGAGATGGAAAGCAAAAGCAGGGAGGTCTCCAAATGAGGATCTGTTGTAATCATGGGTGACTTCAACTACCCCCACATTGAGTGAATAAATGCATGTTCCAGTCATGACAAAGAGGTTAAAATTTCTTGATGTTCTACATGACCGTGCCCTAGAACAGTTGGTCATGGAATCGACAAGAGGGGAGGCAACCCTGGATTTAATCCTAAGTGGTGTTGCCCAGGAGCTAGTACGAGATGTAAATGTTCTTGAACCAATTTGAAACATTGACCACGGTGCTATCAGATTTAATATATATTTAAGTGGAAGATGCCAAAGAAGTCCAACATAGGGATGTCCGTGAATCTCAATTTGCTATTTCGCAGCCATTTTAAGGTGGTTTTCTATGGTATTTACATGAAAAATGCAGCGCCAGGGTCCCATCATGTCAGTTCCTGGCACAGCGCTGGGACCTGTTGCGTCACTTCTGGGTCCCCAGTGCTGTGTTTTTCATGTAAATACCATAGAAAACCACCTTAAACCAAAAACATCTGGGGATCCAAGGTTGGAGAACACTGGTTTAGAAGCAGCATGCCTCTGAATACCAATTGTGGGGAACAACGGTGGAAGAAGTCTATTATATGCAGTCCTGCTTATGGGCTTGTAGAAGAAGCATTTGATCAGACACTGTGGGAAATAGTAAGCTGGGTTCAGCAGGGTATGGTCAGCAGGTTCTTATGGTCAGGCATGCTTGTGAAATTATGGCAAATGGTTTCAAGGGCAGGGATCGTTGGGCACTTGTTGAGGGCACACACCCCAGCAGGGGCCCACTGACAAGAGCACCCTGGAGTTGCTTCTCCTTTTCAGCATTGCAACCTGCGTGTTCACCTACTTCTCACTCTGGCCCAAACAATGGTGGTGGTGGTGAGAAAGAGGAGCAGTAGATGCCACTGCCTACTTGCTCTCTGGCTCTCTGCCCGTCAAGAAAGCAACTGGTAGTGATTATGAGAAAGAGGAGGAGGAGCAATAGCATCTGGTGACAATGGCAGTGAGAAGGTAGACACTGAGAATGTCTTGCCCAAGGGCCCTCAAGAACCTGGAGCCAGCACTGCTCACCATGTTTCTCCCCCTTCCCAAATTGCAACCAAATTGTGTGTCTCTGTGTGCACACAAGCATGCCTGAGCACACACTCACAAATGTGTGTCTAACACAGTCACAGGCTAACATAACCACAAAAGGATGTTAAATACACAGAAAGGTGGAGTTCCAAGTTTGGAAGGAACCTCAACTTCCAAAGGCACAACGTACTGCAGAGATTCACTTCTGCAAACCGTATCCAAGAGTGTTATTGAACGCAAGAAGTAAAACGGGAAAGGAATGCTAGTATTTCATGATCCCCGGTTCCCTGAGTAACCAGAAGTTCCAGGGACAGTGTAGTTTCCTTTGGATGAGAGAACAGTGGAGATGTATGAGTGTTTTGTTTTTGTTTTGGTTGTATTTGGTTTGTTTACAAATGTGCAAGTAGAGAATAAGTGGAGGCAAAGAGCCATTATTTCAAGGTAGCAGATTCTCTGCCCCACATCAGATCCACCAAGGTGTCTTCAGCCAACTCACAACTTTCATACTCACTTTGGGCTTCTCTACATGAGGCTTTTAACCTGCCACTTTACCGAGGCTTCTGCTTCTGCATTCTTTGCAGGATTAAGATCGGCTCCTTTACATTCCTTTTATCTGGGGTTTTTCTTTCTCTGCCTTTCTATATGTTCCTTTACACAACCACAAGGTGGTGCTGTATAGTGGAATTGCGTAAGTACATGAGGGTCTCATTTCAGTTCATTCCACCATCTCCAGATAATACCACTTTCCTTGATCTTAAAAAACCCATGGAAATCATTGCAAAGAACAGGGGAGGCACTGGAGGAGGATGACGTTGTGGAAAGCACCCACAAACTACTGTGAGTGAGGAATCAGGAGCACACAATAAATAAATAAATACCCAATATCTGCCTTGCTGTGACTCTTTCAAACTGCTAAAAAAGAAACACCATCTGTTTCTGTATGCACATAAATATTACATCCTCCCCTATCAGTCAGCTAGAAGGGTGTCACCGTCACCACAATCTTTGATGGGTATCTCACTTGGAACACAGAGAGATTCCCAACCATCTCCTAAGTATTCGCTGCCATTGTGGAAACTCCAAGCTACCATCCTGGGCTGTTGAACAACAATCCACCTGGCAAAGGAATGGCCCGTCAGCAGAGTAATAGTACTATTCTGTTGGGTGGAAATCTGGGAGGGAAAATGGATTAAGAGACCATATGGTACATCTTTGCTGTTTCTTGTTGTGATGATGATATGATAGCCTGGATCCAGGCTGGCTTGTTTTATTTTTGACTCCTAAATTTCTACTGGGTTACTCTTTAATATCTGGTGCTGTGCTGCTTTTGGAAAATAACCACGTGCTCTGAATCGCCTTAACAACAGGCTACACCTCTTAAAATGAAATAAGGGGCATGTCAATGAAAAGCTGTTGCCATAGTAACCAGCTGCACATTTTAAGGGCAGCAGTCAAGTTTAATCTGTCAAAACGCTTCCTGTCAAAAAAACACAAACAACAATCTCTATCACATTGGTGAGAAAGGGAGTGGAAAAGTTAATTATGATTGGAAACAAACACTTTTCTAGCCTAAAAACTTATGCTTATAGGAGTAAGCATGACTCTAACATAATGCTACCCTGTCTCTTACACAGGATGAAACCAAATGGGTGAAACTAATTTACCTCAGGGTACATGTGTATAAATGAATACAGTGGAATTCTGTGCATAAGGATATGGATAGGAAAACACATGCATTGCCTATTGTTATATGTGGTAGTTATTCCCCACCTTTCCCCAGAAAAACAGAAGCCTGTTAATGCTCGTGGACTGCTGTTGCTGGTAGAGGACAAATATACTGTAGGTACAAGCTCCAAGATATTGACACTTGTCACAGCTTGGTGAAAAAAGAATATGAGACTGGCTACTGCTCCCCAAATAAACATTTTTATCTCTTTTCTTGGAGTGTTTCCGTTATTGCATATGATAATGTGATATGAAAAGTCCAGCCACGTAGTCACAATTTGCAATAGCTCTGCAATTCCAAACGTTTCAGTCTGAATGGTACTGTTGTCATTCTGCTCAGGATGATGTGAAACAAAATGAACTTTTAAAGCTGTGGAAGCAATCCACTGCTACCATGTTTCATTGGGAAGGTCCACAATGACCTCTGGGAAAAGGCTGTATTAAAAAAAAAGTGTGAAAACCAGGGAAGTCCACGTATGTGTGCTTGTGTTTGTATGTATTAAAAATTCAAGATACATTTGAAAAGGAAAAGATTAGAACCCCACACAGAGCTGGAAGAAGCCACCTCAGGCAGCAGATTTTGGATATCACGAAAGAGCAGTAAATTCTTATTTATTATTATTGTATTTTTACTGCTAGGGATGGGGAGAGGTGCTTATGGGATTTTCTGCCTCATGTACCAAAACAATGTGGCTGGCTTTAGGTACTGTGCCCCTTGACACCATTGGCTGCTCTACCTCAGGCAGCAAAATGTCTTGGCCCATTCTTGACTCCACAGCAACTGAACTCATAGGGACTTGGGAAGTTGCCTTTGCCATGTCATACTATTGGTCCATCTAGCTCAGTTCTGGCAGTGTCATGTCAGACAGAGGACTTTCCAACCTGACCTGGAGAAATGAGGGATTGAACTTGAGACTTTCTGCATGCGAAGCATGAGCCCTGCCAAAAGTCTTTCATAGATTTCATAGATCATAGAGTTGGAAGGAGCCTACAAGGCTATCGAGTCCAACCCCCTGCTCAATGCAGGAAACTAGAGGAGAGGTCTCCCATCCAAGTAACAACCAGGCCTGACCCTGCTTAGCTTTCCACGCTCAGACAAGCTGAGGCAGCGTAAGCCACAGGTGCTCGTTTTGACCTTTAAAGCCTTAAATAGTTTGGGACCAAATTATTTGAAGGCCCGCCTTCACCCATATCAGCCTGCCTGCACTTTCAGATCAGCAAGAGAGGCCCTCCTTATTTGCCCACTTGTGAGAGCAGTTAGGCGGGTGAGTACACAAGAGAGGGCCCTTTCTGCAGTGGCCCCACACCTCTGGAATAAGTTGCCATCAGGGATGAACCAGAACCCATCACTGCAGGATTTTAAGAAGGCCCTGAAAACACACTATTTTACTTTGGCCTTCCCCTGATATGTTTCTTGTTGTTGCTGTTTTTATTGTTATTTTTATTGCTTTTTAAGACCATTTCGATTATTATGTTTTTTATTGCATGCTGCCTTGGGTGGGCTCCTGCCCTGAAATATCAATAATAATAATAATAATAATAATAATAATAATAATAATAATAATAATAATACTGAACTAATGTGATCACCATCCATGGACAAGGCCATGGTGGCTTGAGTATGGGGTGAATATAAACAACCATTTACCCACAATGTGAGAAGGCCATCAATTTTTTTCCTGGAAACTCACTCAGTCAGCAATATGGCGAAGCAAGGCAATGGTAAAATTCTGCTCATTACCTTGGTGAGGCTATATAAAGAGATTATACACTGGAAAAGGTCCCAAGATCACTGCTTGTGTACAGTATATTTAGATACTTAGGGAACAATCCTATGGCCCTCCAATGTTGTCTGGGGGGGCCATAGGATAATTTGGGCTCCCCACTGAGACCTCAGAAATCCGTTCCGAGGTTGCAGTGGGGAGTCCAAGCGCAGAGTGGCTGCCCCCCCCCATAGCCGGCACATTCTTCTGTACCGGCAGGGAACCAAAGATGGAAGACTTTCTTCGGTTCCCCAGTGTGTGTGGGGTGCCTCAGCCTCTCCCCCTTGGGAGGAGATGTAAACCATTTAGATGGCTAAAATTGGACATCTAAATGTTCTTGAGGGTGAGGGGAGGGTGGCGACAATCCTATCCGCCGCGCTCCTCCCGCACTCAATAGGATGCCCATAATCCTCTGAGTTCGAAGGGTTGCAGGCAACCACATAGGATGGGGCTGTCTGGCAGGTTCTTTTCACATGGTTTTTAATTCCATTTTGAAATAAAGTTAGTTCTAGAGGCAACAAAAAGAACAAGAACACATATAACAATTCAACAAGATCACTAAAGTAATAAAGAACTCACTGGTTACAGTCCTTAGTCATCATCATCATCATCATCATCATCATCAGGCGATCACTCATGACCGAGTAAGATTGTCTTCCGGGATAAAAGGAGGAAATTCTAAAGAAGATTGTGTAGACTCTAGCGATGGGTCCGTAAGTGACTGTGGAGACCAATTCTAGATCCACACAGCTTCCCACAGTGAGGACACAGGTTACCAGATAGAAGATGGTCCTGTAAAGGATTCATTTGATGTGCTTTTCGCTTAGCACATTTCTCCCTTTCACCTTGCACTCGGGCTTCTTCAAAGTCCATGGAACCTTTGTGAAAGGCCAACCTCCATTTAGATCGTTCATGGGCCAGAGCTTCCCAGTTTTCGATGTTTATATTGCATTTTTTTAGATTAGCCTTATGAACATCTTTAAACCTCTTATATTGACCACTGATATTCCGCTTTCCATCCTTGAGTTGGGAGTAAAGTAACTGCTTTGGGAGACGGCAGTCAGGCATTCAAACAGAACAACATGACCGGTCCACTGAAGTTGGTGTTGAAGGATCATTTTTTCAATGCTAGTAGTCTTTGCTTCTTCCAGTACACTGACATTTGTTCGCCTATCTTCCCAAGTAATTCGCAGGATTTTCCGGAGGCAACGTTGATGAAACCTTTCAAGGAGGTGGAAGTGACGTTTATAGATAGTCCATGTTTCGCAGGCATACAATAAAGTTGGTAATACAATGGCTTCATAAACCAGTGTTTTGGTCTTCTTACAAATATCCCGATCCTCGAACACTCTATGTTTCATTCGAGAAAATGCGGCACTTGCGGAGCTCAGACGATGCTGGATTTCACTGTCGATGTTAGCTGTAACAGAAAGATAGCTGCCAAGAGAGAGAAAATGATCGACATTTTCCAGTATTGTCCCGCCAAGCTGGATAGATGGCATCAACAAAGGGTTAGCTTGCACTTGTATACAGTATATGGATATGTTTGTGGGACAGTTGAGTAAAACAGCCTAAGGAGAAACTCACTATTTAATGAAAGATTGGATATATAAGTCATATAGCATATATAAGGTGTGTGTGTATGTGTCTATCTGTCTATCTCTGCATATGTTGGAAAAAATATAGCCATCTATACTTGACTGGAATTTGATCAGAAGTTTGAAGAACTTTGACACAGGAAATTCGGTAAATGAAATCATGGTGCCATTTTTTTAATTTAATTTTTTTAGGATTCCTTGCTTGCTGCACTTGCTGAGTAAGTTTATACATAATCATAGACTCCCAAATTTTATCAACCAACTGCTGTAAAGTTGGTTGCTTTGGAGACTACCAGTTATGTGTTATGCATGACTTTGTTATACAATTGCTTGAGAAGGTCATTATGTTCCATGCAAAACCATTTTAACAGAATGACCCATATTGTAAGTACCACAAGGAGGGAGCAAGTTGCACCTTGCCTGAGGTGCCATGTCATTAGGAAAGATTAGAAAAACATATTCAGATGGCTCAAGTCTCTTGTGGGGTTCAGTTTATTAGCATATTATGTTGTCTTCATGCAATATGCCTAAGAAGTGATATTTTACTATCTAAGCATTAATTGGATATCTAACAACGTGAAACATATTATAATTTTTAATGGGTTATTGTTTAATTGTTAATGAGTTATCACCGGCAGTTAAGTGTAAGAACTGAGCTGGCCAGTATGCCACAGAGGCTGGCATGCAACACTGAATATCAGTACTGTGTGCATGCAAAGCCATATTTTATTCTCCTTTTCTTGCAATGCTTCCCTTGAGGATTAATTAAATACAGAATTCACAAGTGTGCTCTCTAAAGGAGTGTCATTTCAACATATATTATAATTCCCAAGTTGTGAGCTTGCAGGGTGGTTGTAATTTCAAATCAACACATTGATTCTCTAAGAATGAGATGCCGGGCTGAAGCAAGTAGTTGCAATAGTCTGTAGAAGATGTTCATCCATGAAGGTTCACCTCACCTTGTTGGAATATTCATATTATATTGTTAGTATTGTTGTTTTCAATTGGGAGATAAAAATTAGAACATATTTCCCTTAGAGGAAAAAATAGCTAGTTGCTAATGAAAAGTATCTCTAATTTTATATGCTAATGGAAGCACATTTCTTTTGGTACAATGCAGAAGAGGTGTTTGACCCAACAGAGGAAATCTGGTGGTGAACTTACGGCTTGCTTACAGATAAAATCAGAAATGCTTTGCTTCAACAATATCAACTACACACATGCCTCTTGCATGCACACATACACAAATACATTCATAGTTTGTGTTTAAGCTCTAAATATAATTGCATTTGCATTTTATTCAATAATCTGGACCAAGATTCAGTCTCAGACAGTTGCAGCTAGGCAATGGACACAACATCCTTGGTCTCCAAGACCTGCAAGAGCATTTGCCATAAAGTATGGCTTTCTCATTGTCAAAGATGACTCTTCTTGTTATTTCTTTGCATTGCAGTGTGGCACATTCACATGTATGCCCTATTTCATATATAAAGAAGGGGTGGGTTTTACTTTAGTAGCGAAAGAAGTGTGTGGAAGAGAGGCACTGATTCTGAACTCTTCCCCCTCCCATGCCTTTCCTCCCTGCAATTCATGATTGGCTCCAGCTTGGAGGGGATCCTTTGCAAAGCGTCTTTTCTTCGCCTCTCCCACATCAGCACAAACACAGTCAGGCATATATTGCAGGGGAAATGGTGGCAAAGCAAAGAAACACACAATAGTGTGAATGAAGAAACTCTGACTCCTGAGCAGTCAGGCAGGTCAGGAGAAGGAGCAGGCGAGGCGACACGGGCTGCTGTGGCCCGGTGCTGGTGGATGATGTGGGGAAGGGTGCAATGGGCCTGCCAGAGTGCTAGGGGCCTGGCAGCTGCCCAAGCATGCTGTGTACTGATGCCAGGGCTGCCACAGTTGATTGCTCTGTTCCTGGTCCTGTGGCCAGTGAGCTGAGAATGGGACAGGCACATGAAAAAAAAAGTATCCCACTGTTAGAAAAGTAGACATAGTGTATTAACAATATGTAAGAATAAAGTTCCATTATACACATGCAATCAACAAGGCTGTATATAGTACACATTGTTAGATGCACTAATCTCTCTGCTCTCCCCCCTCCTGGCCTAACTAACTGACCTTGCCCATCTGCCTTTGCTATTTTAGTCAGGGAACCTTGAAGCGTTGTGTTGCTTCTTTGTTTAATTGTACGCCTGGTGCCGTCATATCTTCTCCTTGGCCGATATCTCATCCCTGATGTGCCAACTCCAGATGTACTAATGAAAGGGGAGTTTCTTTTATTGATAAGGGGTGCCAAGAGTAGCAGATTCATGGGACGCCTGATATCCTGGGTGCCCTAGGGGTCATGGGAAGCATCAACCTAGCCAAGGGAGGAAGAGATAGATGCCCTTCTATGTAATTGAAGACTGATATGTTACCACGTTCAAAGAAATGTCTCTGATTGGTTGTTACTATGTTCAAAGAAATGTCTCTGATTGGTTAGCATGTTTAAGTGAACGCATTTGATTTGCTAAGAATGAATGAACCAATTAGTGTAAGGGCATAAAAAGCCCTGCCTGTCCCTTCTCCCTTTGTTCAGCTTCTGATCTTGGCGCGAGCCACAGAGCTGAGCCTTTTTGCACAAAAATAAAACTTTGAAAACTCATTTCTGGTGTGCTGCTTCCCTTTGCTTGAGTATTGGCCCTCTGGGAAAGGACTCTGAGCATATTTTTGCAACACCACCTAGTTGGATCTTTAATCTTGATAGAGTTCCCTGTCTAATCCTGTCCTTAAAAATGATTATATTCATCTAAACGGGTAACAAACTTTAAGAAAGAACCAGTTCAACTAGTCCAGCAATGTATGATTGAACAAACAAATCTAGGATAAATGAAGATTACTTCACATTTTCAGCTTGAACCAATATGAACAAACAAAAACAAACCCAGCTCAATAGGATTTCATCTACATTTTCCACCCAGTAGGGAAAACTAAAAAGGGCACCAAGATGCAATGCCAACTCAGTTCTAAAGAATTTGTTGCAAAATGCAGAATAGCCTAAGTACATAATATGTCAAAAGAGATCCCATTCCACAGCCAGCAACACATCAGTGTTTCTAACAGAGGCTTCACTTTGATGGCCATTTCAGATTTTGACTGGCAAGTGGCAACTTTGAAAGCAGCGTTAGAAGAACTGAGAAATGAAAAAAGATGTTCAAATGGTTTTGAATTTTTAAAACCCATTTTGCATCTCTCATTTTGCATTTCTATGTGTGCATTTTATGTTATGCAAAATATTAGGGTAGCTAAGGAGTAAATAAAATTTTCATCAGAAATGTGTAAACGTAGGTCCTGGGCAAATTTTTGCAAATGGAAATGCTGACTAGGTTAAATCAGGAAAGCTGCCTGATAGTAGTGCTCTGGGGACTGCCCCCATTTCCTATTAGACTGGATGTGTGACATAAGGAAGGATGGGGAAGAGGTCTTGACTTTTCCGTTTCATTCTTTTATCTTCTTTGTATCATTCTAATTTATCTCAATCTTTCCTCATGATCCACTGCTGTCCCCATTTTCCTCATCACGTTGCAAGTTTTCCCACCTAATGGCAGCTAATGAAGTAAAAATAGTCAATGGGTTAACTCACAATGCAGTGATATCATGTAATGTGATTTGCCTTAAACTTCCAGTTTCTGAAGGAAGCCTTTTCTCCAATAGCTTCCTTGACACTGCTTGTTAGCCATGCTGGTAACCTCTTGGACTTGGTTCTAGCTTTCCTAACCTGTGGTATATATTAAGAATGTACTTTCCTAAAATGGAAAACTGGCTGTTCTTTTAAATTTATATCACAATGGTAAGGGAGTCAATCAGGGCCGGCGCTACCGGTAGGCAGACCCAGGCGGCTGCCTAGGGCGCATGGCAGAAGAGGGCGCAGCGTTTCTGCGCCCCTTCCTCGCCTCTGGCGCGCTCCTGCCCCGCCTGCCGCCTCCGCCGCGCCTCCCCGCCCGCCTGCCAGCCGCTGCCGCCGCCGCTGCACCTCCCTGCATCTCCCCCCCTGCGCGTGCGCCCGCCAGCCAGCCAGCCACCTACCTACCTACCTTCCCGTCGTTTCTGGAGCCCCGCCGGCGTTGTTTTGGTGGGAGGAGGAACCAGGGCAACAGGGCTTAAACAGCCCTGTTGCCCTGGTTTCCCCGGCAAAAAAAAAAAAGCGTGGGGGTCCTGTCGCGTCGGAGGAGGAGGCGGCGGCGGCGGCAGTGGCAGCAGCCAGCAGCGGGGGCGGGGGGAAGGTAGGTGGTGGTGGGGCGGCGGCGGCATGGGGGGGGGTTGCAGAGCAGGGCTGCTTTGCTCCGGAGGCCCCCCCCCACGGCACGAGAGGGGGGGCGCTAAATATAATTTGGCCTAGGGCGCCAAACAGCCCTGCACCTTTCCTGGAGTCAATCATACATAGGTCCTTAGTGTGCGCTGCCTTTTCAAATGTCCTGAGAAGGATAAATGAATCAACTAGTTTAATATTTTGGTGGTGGTTGGGGGGGTGGGGTTAATGAAAGAAGACACCATTCTATTTATTTCCTTGGCTCATTTGTCAGTGATTTCTTCAGCAAGGATGTTTTTTGTTATTTTCATTTTTTGCTCCCTAATAAGATTCCTGTCAGGTTTTGTATATAAGCACTCAGCTAGGTTTGCTTCTATTTTGTCTTAGCTGTAGCTTTTTATAAACACTTCTATTTGTTTAGGTTCTTTGCACTGCCTGTCAGTTCAGCTATAGCTGAAATCATTAAATTCTCATCTAATTATAGTGTTGCCATTCAGACAGCCAATGTTCAGAGTTTGTCAACATTTGTGTTAGAAGAACTCCCCGATTTCAGGGCTTCATAGCAAAATACTTTGTGAGGTTTTAAGTCAGGAGTGGTATGCTTTTTAGAGGGAAAACGGAAATAACCTATTTTAATCATTTTGGATATAATTTTATATTTTACTCTGGGGAAATTTTACTATGATGGGGAGGACGACTATAGTCCCTTAACTTCCCCCTTTCCATATTGCCAGTAAATGTTTGTATAGTACTGTCAGATTTTCTCAGCAGTAACATGGTGGGTTTACTTTAATGGCATGTGAGACTTTGAGGCTGAATTGCTTACAGCACAATCCTATGGCCATTAGACAGCATCTAGATGGCCATAGGTTTATTTGGAGTCCTGGCTCTGCTTTGGAACCTTGCTCGGAGACTCAATCATTCCCAAGAAGGCTTTGAGTTTAATTTTTGCTTCTGTTGATTTTTGCCTGGCTGATTTTTATTTCTTTTAATTGGTCCTATACAGACTTGGTACATGGTTTATAGGGCAGTTCAGACAACCCCTCTAGCATGTTCAAAAAGCACAAGTGATGGGGCTGTGGGGCTCCATGTGCTTACAGTTTCCCCCCACTGACATCAATGGGGACTATGCCAGCTCCAAGGTTGACAGAGCTGGTGGGCCCGGATCTGGCCTGTCTGAGGGAACAGAGTTCCTTTGGATCCAGTGCATTCAAAGCTGGCTCCTCCCTGCCTGTTGGGGGCTTTCTGCATGCTGTCACCAGCAAGAGAACCAGTAGCAGCAGCTTTCCCTTCATCCTTGAGGTGTTCCCAGTGCTCTTCAGCATTTTTATTAATGACTTGGATGAGGAGGTTCAGGGAATGCCTATCACATTTGCAGATGACACAAAGTTGGGTGGAACAGCTAGTACTCTGGAAGACAGAAACAAAATTCAAAGAGATCTCGATAGGCTGGAGCGCTGGGTCGAAAACAACAGAATGAAATTTAATAGGGATAAATGCCAAGTGCTGCACCTAGGGAGAGGAAACCAAATGCAGAGTTACAGAATGGGGGACACTTGGCTCAACAATACCACAAGTGAGAAGGATCTTGGAATAGTTGTAGATCACAAACTGAATATGAGCCAGCAATGCGATGTGGCTGCAAAGAAGGCAAATGCTATTTTGGGCTGCATTAATAGAAATGTAGCTTCCAAATAGTGGGAAGTGATAATTCCCCTTTACTCGGCACTGGTTAGGCCTCATCTTGAGTACTGCATGCGTCCAGTTCTGGGCACCACACTTTCAGAAGGACGTAGACAAACTGGAGAGGGTTCAGAGGAGGGCAACAAGGATGATAAAGGGACAGGAAACAAGGCCCTATGAGCAGGGTCGGTGGAAGGCAGTTTGGTGCCCTAGGCAAGATCAGATATTTGGCACCCCCCTCTTCCCACTTGAACCCTCCCTCCCTCCAGCCCTATGCTCCTGGCGCCCCCTTTAGCCCAGCGCCCTAGGCAGCCGCCTAGTTGGCCTAATGGTAGCACCGGCCCTGCCTATGAGGAGAGACTGAAAGAACTGGGCATGTTTAGCCTTCAGAAGAGGAGGCTGAGGGAAGATATGATAGCACTCTTCCAGTACTTAAAGGGTTGTCACACAGAGGAGGGCCAGAATCTCTTCTCGATCATCCCAGTTTGCAGGACACGGAATAATGGGCTCAAGTTACAGGAACCCAGATTCCACCTAAACATCAGGAAAAATTTCCTGACTGTCAGAGCAATAAAACAATGGAACCAACTACCTAGGGAGGTGGTGAGCTCTCCCACTCTGGAGGCATTCAAGGTGCGGCTAGACAGCCATCTGTTGGGGATGCTTTGACCTGGATTCCTGCACTGAGCAGGGGGTTGGACTCGATGGCCTTGTAGGCAGGACCGGTGCAGGGAAGTTTAGTGCCCTAGGCGAAATAAAATTTGCACCCCCCCTCTCGTGCCATGGGGGGGGCTCCGGAGCAAAGCAGCCCTGCTCTGCAACCCCCCCGCGCTGCCGCCACCACCACCACCACCACCTACCTTCCTTCCCCCCGCCCTGGCTGCCGCCGCCTCCAAGAAGGAACTGACGCGACGGGACCCCCGCACTCTGTTTTTTGCTGGGAAACCAGGGCAACAGGGCTGTTTAAGCCCTGTTGCCCTGGTTCCTCCCGCCAAAACAACGCGGGCGGGGCTCCAGAAGCGACGCGGAGAAGGTAGGGGGCGGGGGGGCGCGGTGCGGCGGGGGCGGGGCGCAGCGGGGGATGGGGGGAGGCGCGGCGGGGGCGGGCGGGAGGCACAGCGGTGGCGGCTTTGGTGGGCGGGCGGGGGGGAGGCCCGGCAGGGGTGGCGCAGCGGCGGCAGCAAAGAGGAGTGCAGCGTTTCTGCGCCCTCTTCAGCCACGCGCCCTAGGCAACCGCCTAGTTTGCCTAGCGGTAGCGCAGGCCCTGCTTGTAGGCCCCTTCCCACTCTACTTTTCTATGATTCTAATGATTCTGCACCTGCCTAAGGAGGTCGACAGAGAGGCACCAATGTGCCATTCTAACACCCTCCAGCTATAAACATTGGGAGTTAGCATTATGCTCTTAGTTCTTTCTCTTCTTTCTTTCTTTTTTTTAATAAAATATCTTTAAGAATCATTATGATTATTATGAATAGTCTTTTATTTTATTTGACACACAGTGGGTAGTTAATCCAGAAAATGTATTCATCTTTTTCCTTGTCATGAAAATGAAATGCAGTAATGCTTCACGGATACCATGTTGTCATTAGTTCTAGCTTTATCAGCATTCCCTGGGTCACAAGAAGTCTTTGTGGCACTAAACCGCCCTGCTACTGTTCCAGGAAAAGAAGTCAATAAAAAGCTTCTTCTTAAATAAGTGCAAACAGAATGAGGATTGTTATGAATTACAGCAATAAAATATATCAGAATTGCATGGTTTCCAAGCATTATAATCTACTCATTAAAAACAATATAAAAGTCACAGAGCTCGATCCTATGCATGCTTATTCATAAGTACTTCCCCCAAAGCATGTGGGAATTACAAAAAGCAAGATTACTGCCTTAGAGCAAGAACATGTCCAAGGCAATATTATAAGGTCTTCTACTGGGTTTCAAGGAGCCACTGAGATCCACTGCCTTTAAGAGTCTGCCTGTTTGAATATAGGGGCTTATTATACACACAATGGAAGCCACTGCTTCTTTGCTTATGTCAAATAATTTTAGTAACTCTTTGTGACTGTGGATGGATTTGAACTCTGGTCTACCATGTGGTAGGAGCATATAAGACTGGAACCAGAAGCCTCATGAGTAGTGGTGTTCATGAACCTTAGGGGGGGGCCTGCCTTGCCCCCGCCTTGCCTCTCCACGGTGGCGGGGGCCCCGCCTCGATATTCTGAGCGGCACAGAGCAGTTCTCTGCGCCGCTCGAGCCCACTGAGCCGGCCGCACTGGTCCTGTCGTGTCACTTCCGGCTGGCCGGAAGTGACGCGACAGCCGACAGGACCCTGCACCGGCGTGCTGGGCCCCCGCACTGCATATTTTCCAGAGAAACCAGGGCAACAAGGCTGTTTTAAGGCCCGCGAGTAAGGCCCGCAAGTCTCTGGCGGGCATGAGCGGAGCCAATTTCAGCCCACTACGCCCGCCTCGAGGCGAGCGGGTACACCCCTACTCATGTGCTGTGTTCTGCTTTCCCTTTTGGAAAGTCACTTGAGGCTACAGACAGAAGGCTCCATCCTCCATGTTTCAACATAGTTCAAGGCACCCAGGCAACTCATCGATCCCCAAACTGGTTATAAATGTTTCTAGGTCAGGCCTGTTTCTCTCTTTGGGCAACAGCTAGATCTGGCCTTGGCTCTTTGTCTTTCTAGATCCCTTCTAAGTACCAGCATTCCCTAGGTTTTTCTTTCTATTCCATTGTCTGTCCCTGTAAGTTCTGCCATGCTGTTTCCTTCCAAGCTCTGGACCTTTCATTCTTCCAGGACCCTGGACGTTTGACTGCCCATGCTCCATTGCTGACACACCCTAGTCTACTATATCACCTAGCAGTATGGGAAAAGCAATGGAGTATACAGACTGCATAGCCAGATGCACACAAAGTCAAGCTAATTTAAAATTTGTGACATGGCAAACCTAATATGAAAAAGCTGTTAAGTATATGGGAACCTGGGACAATGATTATGATTTACTTGAGGTGAAGGGATCAACGTATACATTTAATTTCTGACCATTCCCCAGTGCCTCTTTGGATAACTGGATATATTTTTGTGTTACTTGCTAAAAAAAAAAGAGTCTTGCTTTACTTTTCAATTTGCTGTTGCTTGATTTTCTAACTGGGTCATCTTGTGTTGGTCAAGGCCCCTGAGACACCCTCCTTAATTGTTTTTCCCTTCCTTCAAGTGGCTCTATAGTGGTATAAAGGAAAGTGATGCTTGCCTTTATTAGTCCTACTTTCATTTGCTCTCTTTGGAGAAACGTTTCCAAGCCCTGCATGATAGTAGCTTCTGTTATTGCCAGGGTCATTTGTATACATTTTCATACTGTGTGTTTTCTTTTGTTTTTTAAAGAAGCAGCTCATGGTATCCAAATCTTCTTCCAAGTATCAAGATTCTTCCTGTAGGAAGTTACCCAACAGGGGAAAATATATCCTTACCTGTGTCAAATATATATGCCAGAGCTTCAAACCTGTCAAATATTTCCCTTACCTAAGCATTCTTATTATGGATACAGATTATTTGGGAGGTATGCTTTCAAACTACCATGGGGGGAATTAAGTAAGCCATATGCCACAATCATTGAAAAGCTCTGTGCAACCACTTTGAACCATACATTTCAATTACAGTCATGCCTTGGATTGAGAGCATAATTCGTTCCGGAAACGTGCTTGTAATCCAAAACACTCTTATATCAAAACGAAATCCCCCCAAAAAAATTTGTACAGAGATTTTTAATTTAAGTTGTACTACAGTACTTGTATTGCAAGACGTTGCTTGTAGATCAAGTAAAAAATAAATAAATAAATATTTAAAAATTTGCTTGTCTTGCAAAACGCTCTCAAACCAAGTTACTTGCAATCCAAGGTATTACTGTACTACCTTATAAAAATGCTAAATCCTGCTATTCAGTAGAGTTCTGATTTACACAGCAGCCCTTGAATGTCACACTGGCAGATGGTGATATTTACACACATTTTATGTCCTTGTTGTGAATGGAAACAACCCTACAAACACAAAAAAAGTCTTACCAATATTTTTATAGTCATACAATTCTGCAGTGCAGTGCTATTTGTTTTCCATCAACTACTGAGGCCACAGACCAGTGTTGCTTACAGACACTTTTTTTCCGTGGCAGGAAGCAACTTGGCCTCTTGCTGTGGCTGGAGAGAAAGCTCTATTCTCCTCATCCCTGAAAGCAAATAAAGCCCCCTCCTGCTGGCAGTGTGAGGCTGAACCTCAAGTCTTCATAAATTTACCAGTTTGCTCCTGCAGTCCTGTCTTTATACTGCAGCCATAGTCATTTCATTTTGCACGTTCTTTGGGAAAGGAGACGAGGCAGGTGGAAGGGGAGGAAAGGGGCCAGCCCTCTGTATGGAAGTGTTTTTCTTCTTCCATAATAAGGTCCTTGAATTCATCCTTGGTCTTGACTAGGATTGTCAAATGTGTTCTCTTTGCTTTTAAGAGGTGTGGAGATGTCACTCAAACTTGTATTTCTGGCTCAGAAATACCAGCCTCAGGGCTTCTAATGCTCACCTCAAATATATTTTAATCTGAGCTGAAGAATTCCATTCCATTCCCCTCCGTCCTAGCCAGCCAGTCAGCTCCCAACCGTCCAAATCCTCCACACACCCTCCCCTCCCCTCTTATCTTCCACCCACTTACCTGGCTGCTGCTCCAGCAGTGGCCAGTGGAAGAGAGGGAGGGAGGGAGGGAGGGGGAAAGTGTCAGTAGTCCATGGAAAAAACTGCATTTCTCAGGGATTACTTGCACCTGGCATTCTGGGTAGCAGCATATTCAGGTGCCAGCAGTCAAGTAAGTAGGTTGGAGAGGAAGGAAGGGCTTCTTCGGTGGATCAGTGGGCGAGGGTTTGGAGACTGGGTTGCTGTATGAGAAGAAGGGGCTGGCTGGCTAGATGGTGGGACCAGAAAACTATTTGGACTGGCACAGAAAAAAAACTGATGCTGGGAAACACATTTCACCTTATTCCAATCCAGTCCAGATCAAGCCTAGTGAAGCTTGCCCATCAGAACGTTAAAGAAGTATTCTGTGCTTTATAATAGCACAGTCCCATGAGTTGCAAACAAATACATTTCCGAGAGGGTTGAAGGTGATTTTAAAGAGGACTCACTGCTCATGATATGGTCACTCATGCACTAATAAACAGGTTTTGGAAATGTTTGTATTGTCCTCAAGACCTGTAAAGCCTGTTTCATCAGAGGCAAGAGTGGAATCAAGCAAATGTGTGTACAACATAGGAAAGTGATGTGTCTTGGTTTCAAACTACTTTCAACTATTCCTACAATTCCAACTTCTGTAGAAAATAATGGATATTCTGTATTTCAGGCTGTATGAAATGTTGATTTGACAACCCCACTCTGGACTAATATGCCTGGCTTCCAGCTATACATACGGGGCATAATAGATCAGGAAGTTCTCCACTGAAGTTACTGCCAGTAGCCCTGTTCACAAGATATGGCAGGTGCAATGAACACACGGAGTCCAGGATCACTTGCTCTGTCCCCAACCTAAACACAGTCAGTAGAACTTGTAAACAGAGCCTATACTGGTGGTAATGTTTGAACCAGCCCTCAGTTTAATTCTGTTCAAACCCAAGGGATTATGGGTCTGTTTCGTAAGCCACTTTATCACATTGTAATTTGATTATGAAATGGCCATGTGGCAATAGTGATCTACTGGAGAGATTTTCAAAGGCTCACAATTTCCCCAGTGTGTATTGGTTCTGACTTCTATCATGGATTCAAACCCTCTAGATAATAAATAAATAATTTTTCACTTGATTCTCACTTTGCAACTGGAAAAACCAGTGCAGCACCATGAATGCATGGCATATGGTTGCACATATCCTGCATCAATTGCCTTAGCATGTTGGCTTATTTGGACTGTGTATCAGGCTGCTTGGGCAGGATTTTCTAAATTGACTCTTCAGAGGAAGATAAAAGGGGGTTGAGTTATCCTTCTGCCTGCTCTGATATTGATTAAAAATATACTACTCATGCTGAGTTAACAAAATCCTGAGAAAAAGTGGACATTTTAAATTAAAAGGGATGCATCCTGCATATATGCAGGTTTAAGAGCTGCTACAATATGGCATATGTTTTATTCAGAAACCGATGGGAGTTTACTGTGTTGCCAAGTGACTGTCACAAGCTGGAATGAAATGTCTCTTGCAAAGCTATTCTTGAATTCCTAGAAGATTTAAAGAGCAAGAGTGAAATTTATTTCCAAAGCTTTCTCCCCTCTGACAGGTACAAGGAAACCTTGAAAATGCATATACACTCTTCTTTGCATTCATGCTATGCCAAATGTAGGTTTTAGTCTTCTCAGTAGTATTTTATATTTGCTAAGATTTGTGTTTGTGATAATGGTGTTATTCTTAATTATCACCATAACATTTTAGAAACGTGCTACATGCTTATAGGTTTTCTGGCATTCCTCCTCTGAAATCACTCTAAGGTACATTAAGTCAATCATGGAGCTTTTCTACATGAGGCATTTATTGTGTGTTCGCCATTCCCTAGTCACAGTTGTTTACAGGCTCTTTAGACAACACTGTGACCCTCCAGTTTCACTTCTTCTTTAAAACAGAATTTTTGGTGAATTTTTTTAGAGCAGGAAAAATGTGGTATTATTTGTAGGGGGAAATGCTTTTTCCACTTGTATAATTGTGTTATTCTGCTATACCACAATGCCACATAGAGGTTATGTACTGAAAAAGCAGGAAAGGAAGCACTCCTCATGTAGTGCTCGAATCTCAGTTCTGAGATGAAACCGAAAGTAGATACAGCAGATTAACAACCTCGTGTAGAAAAGCTCACAGTGACCAAAATTTTACTGATGTTTGCTGTGAACATATAGAAAGCTGTTTATACTGATTCAGACCATTGGTCCATCAAATCCAGTGTTGTCTGCTCTGACTGGCAGCTCAATCCAGCATCTCAGTTAATGATTTTTATAGCAGCAAACACTGGTGTACAACTGGCATACGTGACTGCCAATTAACACATAGGCAGAGACTGAAAAGGACTGATTCAACTGCACAGGGTTATAGAAATCCATAGTAACAGTGATCATATTATACTATCTGGGCTCCCAGTATTTTGACCTTGGAATCCATTGCAGCCTGTTTTGAGACAGGGTGTTGGATCCAGGATCTGCCTCCTGTGAGAGAGGAAGGGCTCCGCTCATGGAAGATCCCTCTCCCTGATTTTTGGAGATTCCCCCCATATACCACAGCTTATCCCATTCAGCAGGTGGTGTCAATAATATATTACAAAAGATTCTTAAGCTATTTTTTGAATGTTACTTTTTAAAGTTACCATCCATTTATTTGTGGTAGTTGATCAGATGTTCTTTTAAATATAAAGCAAATAGCAGTATGGTCAGTTATTCTTTTTATGTTGAACTATGTTCAACTTCACAATTGTCTATCCTAAGATATTTACGTATATTAGGGTAGTCTTAGACCTCTCTTAACAGCAACTCTGCTTTGAAACAGCAGGCTGCCAGTTGAAAGTGGTTATTGTTATTGCGTATGTTATAGGTAAAATACGCTCTGTACATGCTTAGAGATGCTTTCTCCTTGAGTCAGTTATTAAAAAAGAAAACTTGGCACATGTGCACTGGCAATCTGTCCTCAGTGCCTGGTGTTGCCTTCTTCTTCTTCTTCTTCTTCTTCTTCTTCTTCTTCTTCTTCTTCTTCTTCTTCTTCTTCTTCTTCTTCTTCTTCTTCTTCTTCTTCTTCTAAGAAAAGGTGGGGACCTTAGTGGAAGATGAAGATAGCTTCATAACTTATTTATATTAAAAAGCTGACCTTCAATCTGGATCTTCAGAGACTTGCATTACAAATGCGGCATTTGGGGAACAAACTAGGTCAGACTTTGTAAATGTAAGGCTTTGGGACTTGCAAATCCTCAAGCTTCTTGAGAATTTGAAGCATGATATTTGAATTTGAAGCATGATACATTCAGACAATATTTTATGTGTGCATATTAAAGCATCAGGCAGTAGTATAAAGGAAGCTAATGTGTAATGCTTATACATTGCATATCAGTTTGTTACAGACTTTTAAAAACTGAGTATTGACAGCTAGGTCTGAGATGTTTATAGAGCAATCCTAGAGAGTAGAGCAAGGTAGTGGGGGAGGGAAATTCCATGGTGGAGGAACCACCACTTCTTAAGTCCTGTTGGCTTACACCAGCCAGGGTAGAAAGTGGGATGCGGGCACATTTTGATGGCAGAGTACAAAAGCAGGAGCAGACTTCTCTCAGACAAATACAGTCATGCCTTGGATTGAGAGCATAATTCGTTCCGGAAACGTGCTTGTAATCCAAAACACTCTTATATCAAAATGAAATCCCCCAAAAAAAATTTGTACAGAGATTTTTAATTTAAGTCGTACTACAGTACTTGTATTGCAAGACGTCGCTTGTATATCAAGTAAAAAAAAATAATTAAATAAATATTTAAAAATTTGCTTGTCTTGCAAAACGCTCTCAAACCAAGTTGCAATCCAAGGTATTACTGTACATGCACACACAGGACTTGTTTTCTAAAGTAGATGCCTTTTAGAAGATAAATAACTGTAACGAGATTACTTACGTACTAAAGCTTGATGGTTACAGAAGTGCAGTTTCTTAAACATTACTCATTCAATTCTTTTAGATAAGGAAAACACACAGGTCAATCCTCCTTGCCGTTAAAAGCTAGCAAGCATCAGTTAAATCAGTAAAAACTGGAATAGTCTCATTGTCAGAGGAGTGTTAGAATGGAATTCAAACCTGTTGCTAGGCAACATCCAGTATTCCCTCCCCTGATTCAATCAAGTAGTTCAGTCCCCTGCCCTTCAACCAGATTATTCAAGTCTGCCTTAACACCTTAATGGGCAGTCATCTTAAAAAACCCTCCCTGCAGAGTTTTACATCTTTTTGTCACATATTCCAACACCCCTTTTCGACAAAAGATGGTTCACTCTCTCAGGTTCATCTCCAGAAGTTCATGATGACGATCTCTGGGTAGTGGCTTGGTTAGTCCATCTGCAATCATCTCTCCTGTTGGACAATACTGGAGCTCAATAGTCCCTTGCTCTTGTGAGTTCCTGAGCAGATGATACTCTACATCAATGTGTTTGTTGCAGGGATTTATTCTCTCAGGCTGTGCCAACTTTATGCACCCTTGGTTGTCCTCAAATAGAGGAACAGGCTCATATCAAGTCCCATATCAGACAGTAGCTGGTGAAGCCAAATTGTCTCTTGACATGCATATGCTGCTGCTGCATACTCAGCTTCTGTTGATGAGAGTGCCACAGTTGTCTGCTTCTTACTAGCCCAACTGATCATTCCTCCACCCAACTTGTACATAAAACCTGTGGTGGACTTACGGTTTGTTGTGTCTCCGGCCCAGTCTGCATATGCATAACCGATTAGTGTTGGATCAGAGGCTGCTGGCAACTTGATTTTTAAGTATGTAGTCCCCTTAGAGTAATGCATCATTCTCTTTACCCCAATCCAGTCATGCTGAGATGGCTTTGCAACTTTTCTGGATAGGATTCCCATTGCAATGTCGAGCCTGATTACTGTGGTGATGTAAAGCAGCTTCCCAATCGCCTTGCGATATCCGTTATTTTTAGGTAATATTACCTCTGTGTTGCCACCTTTTAGGTTCCTGTTTCCATGGGTGTTTTCACTTCCCTGTGTTCAAACATGCCATTCCTGTTTACCTACCTCTCTCGACGTCTTCGGGCCTGGAAATGGACCCTGTGCAGGCGCAGAGTTCCGTCGCATCATATCCGGTACCGGAAGTGACGCAACGGACGGGATCGAGCGGCGGGGGCGTCTCTCCGCAGAGAGCGCGCCAGATCGAGCGGCAGGGGCGGCTCTCCGCGGAGTGCGCGAGCCACCCCGAAGAAATGGTAAGGCCTCGCCGGGGCATGAGCTGGGCCATGTTTGGCCTCGTTCTGTCCCAGCGAGGCTCGATTGCACACGTCTAGCATATTTGGGTACCTTTGCAATCTCCTCCAGTTTGAGGGCTCCTGTATTTCACATATTGCCACTTTATAGGAACGTTTCTCTGTGCCATTTGTCACCCGGCTTGATCTCCAAAGCTGCTCTTCTTCAGCTTCTTCCCCTCTGTCATCAGGATCAGGGTCATCTGTTTCTTTTATTTTCCTACTAGGCATCTCTGCATTCTCTGAATTAAATTCAGGAGTCTCTTCCTTTCGTTGCACCTTGTCTGTATTTGCCACCTGAAGGTGAAGCTTTTGGTAAGATAATTTCTGGGTTAACTGGCTTCATGGTGCTCTCTGCAAGATTCTCATCAAAATGTACACTGGTGCTTGTCATTACTTTACCCTAGACTACTGTAATGCGCTCTATGTGGGGTTACCCTTGAAGATGGTTTGGAAGCTACAGCTGGTACAGAATGCGGCGGCTCGCCTGGTTAAAGGCAGCCGCTGGCAGGATCACATCACGCCAGTGCTGAAGGAGTTGCACTGGCTACCAGTTGCTTGCTGAGCCAAATTCAAGGTGTTGGTTTTGACCTTTAAAAGCCTATACGGCTCCGGTCCAGTCTATCTCAAGGAGCGTCTCCAGCAACACCAAGTGGCTCAACAAGATCTGCCACGGATGGCCTTCTCCTTGTCCCTTCAGCCAGAGCAGCTAGACTGGTGGGGACGAGGAAGAGGGCCTTTTCTGTGGTGGCCCCCGTATTGTGGAACTCTCTCCCGAGTGACCTCCGCCATGCCCCCTCTCTGCTGAGCTTCTGTCGCTCATTAAAAACCTGGTTGTTCAGGCGGGAATATGGGGTGGGTTTTTAAATTTTTTATATTGTTTTAAATGTATTTTATTGTTTTTATTCTGTGTACATCGCCCAGGGTGGCCAGTTGCCGGCCAGATGGGCGATAAATAAATATTATATAATAATAATAATAATAATAATAATAATAATAATAATAATACCCCTTTTTAAGGAGAATTCTGTAGCCTTTGCTTTGATTGCTGTAACCCAGGAGAATACCTTGCACTGCTCTGTCCCCTAGTGACCTCTTCTCACCTGGAACATGTGCATAAGCTTTACACCTGAAGACACGCAGGTAGGTCCACACTAGATTTCACACCATGCCACATTTTATAAGGTGTTGTCTCCACTGCTTTTGATGGTAGTCTGTTTTGTAGATCAGTGGCCATCATGGCTGCTTCTCCCCAGTACCTGTTTGGGAAGTTGGCTTCCATAAATACAGCTTGTCATCTCCATGAAAGTGCGATTCTTCTGCTCTGCAACTGCACTCTGCTCTGGGTTGTATGGTACTGTGGTCTGATGCTCAGTTCCCTGCCACTTCAGATAAACTTGTGCCTCCAGTCCTTGCTTTTATATTCTCCCCCATTGTCTGTCTGAATGGTTGCAGGTCTGTACTAGAACATGTTGATGACCACTGCTACAAATTCTTTCAGTTTCTGCAGTGTTTTACCTTTGTGCTTCATGAGTTATGTAGTTGTATATCTCAAAAAATCATCCATGCAAGTCACAAAATATTTATATCCACTTGGGGTGGGTGTCTTCATTGGTCCACACACGTCACTGTGGATCAGCTCAAGTGGATGCATGGCTCTTGTCTGGCTTACCTTTGGAAATGGTGTACGTGTTGCCTTGGCCTTGATGCAACAGACACACTGCATCATCATTCTGCATGAAGACACTGCTAAGCCCTTTGTCAAGCTCTTATTCACCAACTCTTTAATTGCATCTGGGTGTCTCTGACCTAGACGTCGGTGTCATAGATGCATACACTTGACATGCGCACCTTGTGTAGCTTGCCTCACCAGATTTGCTTTGTCATCTTCAGTTTAGTTGGTACAGGTGCTCACCTGCCATTCCCATGGCTATGATCTCTTCTCATTTTTGGATTGTGTACTGTTGTCCACAGAAGTGTACAGTCAGTCCTTTCTTGGCTAAACGTTTCACATACGAGGTTTTTTAGATCTGGAACAAACAAAACAGCTTCCACCAATACCCTGGTTTGATCACCAGATGGTGCCAGACAGTTCAAAAAACCTTTCCCCCTTCCATTCACATTCAGCAGATTATCATCAGCAAGGTAAACTTTATTGTGATAACTGCAATCCAGATCACTGAAGAAATCTTCATAATTGCACATATGACTAGTTGCACCACTGTCAATGCACCACCCAGAGGTTCTGTCCTTCTGTACAACTTTGAAAGTTGCATACCAGGACTCCTCTCGAGACCTGCTGATGACTGTGCTTGCTTTTTCCTTCTCATATCTTTGCTGATGTTTTCTCTGTTCTGCCTTCCAGATTCTGCAGTCTTTCTTTAGATGTGCTTGCTTCTTACATCTAAAACAAATTCTCATCCCTGTCTTTCATCTGTCTGCAGGACTGCTTCTGAATTCTGGATCACTTTAACTGCTTTGTTCTCCTTCCTGCGATTACTTTCATCCACCAATCTCCCCTTTACAAAGTCAACTCATTATTTTGTTTGGCTTCTAGGGCATTCACCAATGCACTGTAGGAATCGGGAAGACTGCACAGCAAGATAGCTACAATGTGATTCTTCCTCACCAATTCCTCTCAAATGTTCTGCAATCTCTAACATGGCATTTATATGTGACAGGATTTCTTCCTGCTTTTCCAGCCTCACGCCATATAACTTTCTCAACGGATACACTTGACTGTTGAGATTGGAAAACTCATGTATTCTTTTCAATGCTTCCCACATTCCCTTTACAGTTTGCTGTCCTCTGATGTAGATCAGCTGACTATCTTCTGTTAGCCCTATTGTTGACTTGGCACGTTGATCCTGCTTATCCCAGTATTTAGCATTTTCTGCTAGTCTATCTGTAGTTAGGGGTAAAACTGCTTCTTCCCTCATTAACAGCATCTCCACTCGAAACTTCCAAATTTGATAACTGGAGTCATTAAGTCGCTCTATGCCCCTCAGCTCTCCCGCAATGGCAACTTTGAAAGACTTACCCTTCTTTCTGCAAGGCTTGGTTTCTTCTTCTCAGAACAATCTGAGGTCTTTAAAAACTGATCTGCCTTGTGGCTGCTGAAACTCAGACTGATTCTGTGCTTGGGTCTGGGCCCATAACCCAGGGCTCTCCAACCTTGGGTCCCCAGATGTTGCTGGACTACAGCTCCCAGAATCCCTTGCCATTAGCCATGCTGGCTGGGTATGCTGGGAGCTGTAGGCCAGCAACATCTGGGGACCCAAGGTTGGAGAACCCTGCCTTAACCTGATGGCAGAATGCAAAAGCAGCAGCAGACTTCTCTCAGACAAACACATGCACATGCAGGACTTGTTTTCTAAAGTAGATACATATTTTTAAAGGATAAATAACTGTAACAAGATTGCTCAGGTACTAAAGCTTGGTGGTTACAGAAGTGGAGTTTCTTAAACATTACCGATTCAATTAGGTAATGTTTTCCTTTTAGGTAAGGAAAACACACAGGTCAATCCTCCTTGCTGCTAAACCCTAGCAAGCATCAGTTAAGTCAGTTAACATTAGAATAATCTAACTGTCAGAGGAGTGTTAGAGAATGGAATTCAAACCTGTTGCTAGGTAACGTCCACTATTCCCTCCCCTGATACAAGCAAGTGGTTCAGTCCACTGAACCCTGCCCTTCAACCAGACTATTCAAGTCTGCCTTAACCCTTTATATGGGCAGTCACCTTTTTTAATAAAAAAACCCGCTCCCTGCAGAGTTTACATCTTGTCACATATTCCAACACATTTTCCATTTTTTATTTTCCTGGATTTGCCCTTTAAATTCTTTCCCCTCCTGTTGACATGAATGGGAGGGAAAATAACTATACTTCATAAAACCACTTCAGGGAGGGGGTCATAGCTCAGTGGTAAAACACATGCTTTGTGTTTAGAAAGTCCCAGGTTCAATTCCAAGCATCTCTAGGTAGGGCAGGAAAAACTCCTACCTGAACCTGAAACCCTGGAAAGCTGCTGCCAGTCAGTGTCAACAATATTTGGCTAGATGGATCCAATGGTCTGACTCATTATAAGGTAGTTTCCTATGATCTTATACCAGCTTCAGGTCTGGCATACTTTTTTGCCCTTTCTGGACATGTTTGGGAAGGAACAAGCATGCTGTGGATCAGGTGGTGCAAGGCCTTCACCAATCTATCCTGACTTGCCCCCTTTTGTCCCCTTCTGCTTCAGAAGCACTGGTGGTGGTACATCTACACAGGTGGGACTTTCCACCGGCATATTGGGGGCTTCCAGGGACTACTCTGGGAGCACAAATACTGCCTCACCAGTGGATCAGCACTTCCACAATATGCTAGTCTTTTGGAGGCTGGCTGATACAGGCCTGTGGCTTATGCTGGCTCAGCTTCTCTGAGTGTGGAAAGCTAAGCAGGGTCAGGCCTGGTTATTACTTGGATGGGAGACCCCTCCTCTAGTTTCCTGCATTGAGCAGGGGGTTGGACTCGATAGCCTTGTAGGCTCCTTCCAACTCTATGATCTATGAAATCTAGGATTGAAGCCTAATACAAGCATGAGCATAAGCATGAATTTAAGCATTCAGTTAAAGCATATGGTAAAGTATATTAAAAAAAACAACTGGTGTCGTATATGCTTAAGGTTAAGTACGTGTGTCGATATGCCAGTGACAGCAGGAAAACTGTTCTTGGGCAAAGATAGATCTATAAGAAATAGCCCTACCATGAAAGCATATTATATAGATTTAAAATATACATAGTAAATATATATATATATATATATATATATATATATATATATACAGTGCTTTTTTTCTGGAGAAAAGGGTACCGGAACTCTTGGATTACATTTCCTCGGGAGTAGATGGCGATTAAATTGTAATGCAATTAATAGAAGAAAAGGTGCTGGAACTCAGTTCCGGTGAGTTCCACCAGAAAAAAAGCCCTGTATATATATATATATATAGTCTGCCAAACCATTCATTGCCTTTGCCAAGTGCTAGTAAAAGGAGTCAATGGCCATTGTGTAAATGATATATTTATGTGTCCCTTGAGATCCAATAATTCATTCTCAAGAAATAGGAATTAGCTTGTTCTGAGGGTCAAGCTACGCATTAAATTAATTATGTAGTGTGTAGCGCATGGCCATGACTTGGATCTTTATGCTGAGGGAGGCTAGGTTGGCTCCCTCTTTGTTGTTCTTCACCATCAGGCAAATACACTTTTATTCAGGCAGGCATTTGGTATAGAAGCTGGTTTGCTGCTGAAGGGGCTTTTAATTGGTTGGGTGTGGTCTATTTCTTTTATTGTTGAGCTTTTAATTCATTTTTATGTTATATTCTAATCACGATATTGTTTTTAATCAGTATTTTATTATTGCTAGCCACCTTGGGCACCACTTTTGGTGGAGAGGAGGGATATAAATTTAATAAATAACTTTAAAAAGCAAATATAAAATGTTACAGGTAATTATAACTAGGGGGATCTGATCAGTTTCCTTTGTAATTGTATATTAAAATTAGAATATAAATAAGTGCAATACATTTCTTAAAATGTTGATATAAGTTTGGAATGTGAATGTAAAGCAGATGTGATAAAGGTGGTCTAGAATGCTGGCCTCTTGATTGCTGTGAACTATCAGAATGCAACCAGATGGAGGAGTGACTCTTTCTTCCAATAGTTCCTGGAGCTTGCTTGTACTAAGGCTGGGATGAAAATTTGGGAAAAAATATTTTTCTACTATCCGTTGAGTGATGGGGTGAAAAACACCCCCCCCCCCCATAAAAAGATTTTTTGGGAAAAGAAATTTCTCTGAAATTTGGGGATGGTGATTGCAGCTTAACTTACTTATAAGCTAGCTGAGAGGGTTTTTTTAAGCTGCTTTTTCTTGATTTTTAAACTTAAAATGAAGCCCTGCACTGCTTACTTTGGAACAAGGCGTTCTTTGCATCTTCCTGTTGGCTGTACTTCCTGGAAATCCATGGGTGGGGGTGATATCATGTTGTGTCGCATTGAATTGATCCCACGGCATTCTGGGAAGTGCAGCTGGAGTGAAGCCATGTGAGGCTTTCTCCACAACTTCCTGCTGGCTAGTTCCTGGAATGCCTTGGGAGTTACACAATGCCACATTGCATCAATCTCAAGGCACATCCAGACATTCAGCAGTTGGGAAGCTGTAAAGCAGGGTTGGGCAACTTGTGGCCTTCTAGATATTTTGGCCTACAACTTCCATCTGTCCTAGCCAGCACAGCCAATGGTAATGAATTATGGGAGTTGTAGGCCAAAACATCTGGAGGGCCACCCATGTTAAAGGGAGACTTGCACCTCTGTGAGTGGCGCAGGACTAAAAAAAAAAAAAGTTTAAAAGGCACCCCAAAAAATGAAAAAACTTTGGCTACCTCATAAGATTAAGTAAGGTAGGTGGCAATTCTGTCCTCCCCTGCTCTGCCCCCTGCTCAAGTAGGGATGTTGGAGAAATCTGCAACAGATTAAAATGGGTGCGAATTTCTATGAATTCGACCTGCAGATTCCACAGCAGACCGGCTTTTCCTGAGTCGTGAGGATTCTGTGGACTTGCAGACCAATTTTTTAAACTTTTGGGGTGGATTTGTGCAAATGCAATTTAGCACTAATGCACATTTGAAAACAGGACTGCAATTCTCCTACATACAATCTGATTCTGTCAATGAGCAGACGATTCCAGTAAAGATGCCTTACAATTCATGAAATACAGACAGATTGGATTTAACAAAATCCATACATCCCTACCACCAAGAAATCAGTAGAAAAGTAGCCCTCATTTTTGCAGGAGGAGAATATTTGGGGGAAACGGGGGTGGGAATTTCAGCCTACCATGGGAGGAGCCAACGCCAGGGATCTAGTCCCTATAGTAACCATTGCTTCCTTGAAAGTGGGAAGATAGCTTCCACCCACTCTCTCAAGCTAGTAACTAATTACTTATTATTATTATTATTATTATTATTATTATAAGCTGGAACTCCTTAGAACTCTCACTCCTCAGGGAGGCTTGCCTGATGGTGTCTCTATTATCATTTTGGCACCAGGCAAAGCTTTTTTTTTAAAACAAAAATTGTCCCTTTTTTGGACGCTTAGTTTGATAGGCTTTATCTCACTTTTTAAAAATCTCTTCCGTTTGCATTTTCTTCTTTTTTTTACCGTATATTAATTGTTTGCTGTTTTATGGTACCGGTAGTTAAAAAAACCCCAATTGCAAACCATTTTGGGAGGTTGTATAGCCAAAAAGCAGTGTATAAATACTTAAACTAAACAAACATACACAAATAAACATTAAAAGGAATGCAGGGAAATGAACGTATCACAACCCACCCACCCCCCATAAATGCTGATGCTAATGCAAGATGTGGTGGGAACAAATTTCTCTGGAAATCAGGACAGGAATATGTTAATTTCCGTTTCCTGCTAAATCATGGCTTTTGGTTTTCACCTAAATACATATCTTATAGAAATACGTCCTCCCATCAACTGACACATTAACATAATGTTTATGGCCAGTGAGATTGTTGAAGAGCTTTAAAAGTACTGTGTTCTTTAATTAGGAATGTTATATCCTCCATCTTGAGTGACTCACTGCTGCAGCCTTCTAAAATAAACCATGTTGTTCTTTTCCTTCCTAAATGGTTCCAAATTTAGTTGCACTCTGCCTTTTGCCCATTTTTGTTCCCTTATGCATACCCTATTTGTGGATTTCCGATGTGAATTTCATAGCAAATTATGTTTGTCGCAAATTATGTTTGTCACTCCTTAAGTGTGAATGAACTGGTTTTGGTGACTAGTAGAGGATCTTTCAGCTAGACACATGGATGCCCTTTCCTGCATGTCCTGTGGAATCAGATCTGTGTATGCAGACTATGGCTATCTCTAGCTTTTGCTTAAGAAAGAAAGATGAGCAATGATGTGCATACATTGTAACGGAGACAACACATGAAATGTAAATCTCCTTCAGATGATGTTAACTTCTAATGAAGGGCAGGCAACGTGTGCTGGATTGAAGGTTATCTGAAAGTGTCCTCAGACCACCTTTAACTTTGCACATTTTGTTCATAATTTACATAAACTTTGCACTGATGAAACTGCTCTGAAATGGGGGACAAGTAATAACTTTTCCAGCTGAGTCATATTACCATCTGGGAAGTTGGACAGTTTTTAGCATTAACCTAGATCAAAATCAGCACTCCGTTCCTCACAACTACACATCTAATTTAGAAATCATGATCTTTTAAAAGCCAATTAAGTTTGAAATTCCTATTTTAACTTTTTCCTTTATTTGGTGAGTCTTTAGGATGCACTTCCCACAACCCAAAGCTTGCAGAGCTCTGTAGAAGCAAAGCATTTATCTCCATTTCAGGGGAGAACGGAGAAGCTCCTGTCCAAAATCCCGGAGAGCCATCGCCAGTCAGTATAGATCAGTGTTCTCCAACCTTGGGTCCCAAGATATTTTTGGCCTACAACTCCCAGCATGCTGGCTGGGGCATGCTGGGAGTTGTAGGCCAAAAACATCTGGGGACCCAAGGTTGGAGAACACTGGTATAGATCATAATGATCTACATAATGGTCTGGCTTGGTATAAGGCAACTTTCTATGTTCCTACAAGAGATGTAGCCCTCCTGCTTGTGCAGTGCTACATATATTGTTTGAGCAAAGCCATTGTCTTTTTATTCTCTGTGCAAAACTGTGATGGTTTGGTCTAGTCTACACACATACAGCAAGCTGTGCTCTCTGAACACACAAGAGGCCCAACAATTACTCCTGCCTAGCTGCTTCACTCCTTGATCAGCAAGGCCTACGTTTATCTTAATGTCTAAATGGGACATACAGAGATACATTCCAGTAAACCCTAGCAACATGAGCTACCCACCCACCCACCCACCGATTTTGATAGGTAAGGATCATGTATTGCAATGTATGTGATTTAGCACCATTTGTACATAATGGCTAATTCATATTGGCAGTAGGGCAGACAGGGTGCAAATTCCACTGCTCCACAATGTGCTTTTGCCATACGTGTAAAAGGGCCTTTTGAAGGATCCATTTTTGTTAAAATGAAAAGCTGAGATTTTCAGTATTTTTTAACAGAACCCTAAGAATATACAAAAGAGCCTTGGCAGGTATATGAAATCTGCAAGTTTTACATTGCCTACTCCTTCTCTGAAACTATAGAAATCAACTTGTTTCTTTATAGAGTAGGAGTGAAAATGCTCAAGATAAAGAAACTCTTATCAGTTAAACAACACGTAGATTTGCATTTAGTACCAAAAAAAATAATCAGTGCAATTTCCTGCATCATTCTTTATGGTCAATTATCGGAACAGCTTTTCTCTGTCATGTAATGAAAATGCCTGTTTGAAATGCACTGCAGCAGCAGCAGCACCCACCAAAGCAAACAGAATCCCCTCTGAAAAAAAGACTGATTGCCTGATATTGTGGAAGAAATGGAAGGAAGTTGGAAGAGAGATGGGTGACTCAGCAGCTTACTAATGGACTGTTCATCTCTCTCCTCATTTACTTCTTAGACATGATAGGTTAGTTGGTAGTTAACAAATGTTCTCTATGCCCTTGAGTAATTTGTAATGGAGCATTTTATATTCTTCTTCCAGTCCTTAACAAACAGATGCGCTGAAAGCACCATGTGAAAATATTTGATCCTGCACATAGGGCAGCTGGTTGGCCACGGTGGGAACAGAATGCTGGTCTGTGTAGCATTCTGTAGCAGGAGCAGGAGCCTCCCAGTCAGTCCTTCTGGCCATTCCCATCTGTTGGAAATGACCCTTGGTCTGATTCAGCATGACTCTTCTTATGTTCTTATGTCGTGCTATACCTTGGTACAGCTGGCAATCAAGTGTTTGGTCCTGACAATTCAATGAGTGCTTAATACAAAAGAATGCTTATCTGTTTATGGTTTAACTTGAGCCAGGACCTACCAAGGCTCTGTCCCAGCAGCTACAGTACAGCCAGTACAACAGAGGTGGGAAACCTCTTTCAGTCTGAGCGCCAAATTTGGCCTGAGGGCCTAATTCAATTTTGGAGAAGCTCTTGGGGGCCACATGCCAGTGGTGGGCAGGGCCAAAGGCAAAAACGGTTGGGGTAAAAATACAAAAAACATCGGCATGTAGCTTAAATCTCTTACTGCTAGTAACTAAACCTTAGGAGAGGCATTTCAGCCTTTTAGAATGCGGGGGGGTGGGTGTGCAAAAAAAAAAAAAAAGCCTGAAAACCACCAAATGACTGAGATAGGGGATGGGTCAAGGGGAAGGGGTGTGGCCATCTGCAGAACCCCGGAGGGATGGATTTGGCCCCTGAAACCCTGGGCTTGAGGTTCCCAGGGATGGGGACTCTGACTCGGGGACTTGACTCGTGAGTCGGACTGAGTCCCCCCTCTGACTCGAGTCAGACTTGAGTCCCAATATTTTCTATTGGACTCGAGACTCGACTTGGGACTCGAGCCTACTCTGCCACCGCCCACCTCAACTCACCTTGCCGCCGTCGCATGCCACATGCCACACGCCACATGCCATCACTGCCGTCGCACGCCGCCTCATGCCGCCACCCGCCCACCCGCATGCACGCTGCCGCACGCACGCACGCCGGCACAGGCGCCTCGCCTGTTGCTGTGGTTCCCCGCGCCAAAAACAGAGCGACGGCGGCGGCGGCGTGCGTGCATGCGGCGAGGCGAGGCGGCATGAGACGGCGTGAGGCGGTGTGGGACAGCGGCGGAGGTGAGGTGAGGTGGCATGCGGCGGTGGCAGCGTGAGGTGGCGTGCGACGGTGGCGACAGTGAGGGTGGTGGCGGCGGTGAGGGCGGTGGCGGCAGCGTGTGGGCAGCGGCGAGGTGAGGCGGCGGCAGCGTGAGGCAGCGTGCGGCAGAGGTGAGGTGAGCGGCGGCGGCGTGCGGGTGGCGGTGGCAAGGCGGTGGCGGGCAGCGGCGGCGACTCGAGCGGCGCGGAGAACACTCCGCGCCACTTAGAAGAGTGGTGTCAGTGGCGGCGGCAGGACCTGTGGTGGCAGCGGTCCATGGAGGGAGTGGGAGGGTCTCCGCGGGAGGAAGGGCAGCTCTTCTTCCTCTTGCAGAGACCCTCCCGCTCCCTCCATGGGCCGCCGCTTTGGGAGTGACTCGGGACTCGGAACTCGAGTCACCATTTTGGGCCTCGGACTCGAGACTCGGGTCCAAAGACTCATGACTCGACTTGGGACTCGGGACCAAGGACTCTTCAACATCCCTGGAGGTTCCCCACCCCTGCAGTAGACGTTCAGTGTAGGAATAGTTCAGCATGATAGAACAGTAAACAGAGAGTGTCTCTCAGTGCTGAGCAGCTATAATCACACATCTGGTCTTTCAGGAGAAGTTCCCAGAGCACAGGGTATATTAAGTCACCCTTGTTTTAAAAATGTTGTTGAAAATATTGTTGGAAGGAAGGATACTGCAGGTGGACATTTGGATGCAGAGGAAACCTCTATGGAAGTACATTGGTGGGATTTTGCCTCAGGAGGCCACCTGAGGAGGCCACTTGAGGCCGCCTGAGGAGAAGAAGAGGATTCAACACTCCTTTGATGCCTGATTCCTCAAATAAGGAACCAACATCCATAGCTCAGTCATGTCTAGTTACCCAGGACCCCTCCCTCTCTGCAAGATCCAGGCAAAGCAAATGGAGGGTGTAGCTGGATGAGCACTGGGTGACAGGGCCTAACTTAACATTAGGTAGACTGACATAACTGTCTTAGGTGGCAGATGCTGGGGGAAGCAGCAGCAGTAGCCTCCCACTCACTCCTCCAGGCCATTCCCCTCTGTTGGAGAACTGAGCTGTGTGTGTCACATGGCTTGCCCTGTATCTCCTAAACTGGCCTGTAGCCCTGAGGTGCAGTGGAGGAGGACACTGTCCCATCCTCAGTGTTGAAGTAAAATTCAACCTCCAGTCCAATTCAATTCTGTATGTGGATGCGGCTGGGAGGTGCCAACTTGTCCTTTGCCGCAGGGAGCTGGACCAGGCCCTGCCTGACAACCAAGGAATGTAGATAATTCTCTCCTCTGTTGGACTTGTGCCATCAGCCAGACTCCTCTGGGGCTTGTTCAGTGTTTCATGGCCTTGCAGTTTTACTGGAACAAACAGAAAATGAACCTAATTTAGAGCCAAGAGATGTGATTCAGGAAGAATTTCTCTTCTGGTGTCATAGTCGATCCTCTGACGTTTAGCACTCGATCCTCTGACGCTTAGACAGAAAAAAGTCCTACAACTCCCATGCTTGCTAGGGAATGCTGGGAGTTGTAGGACTTTTTTCTGTCTAAACATGTAGAGGATTGCACCGTTATTCTCACATCGTTCACATACTCTCCAATTGCCCAGCAAACACTTAAGCCATCATGGCTTCTTACTTTGTTATGCAGAGTCCCAATTTGTTATGCAGAGCCTGGAATTCCCCTGCCTCTTCCCGCAAGCTATTTAGCTTAGCTGGGATTTTGCCCATGGACCCTTTAAGCAGGAAGGGAACAGACTGAGTGTGTGTCTGTGTGTGTGCTCTACCTGCTGCCTCTGACCAGGCCCCCTGGTAAGTAAGTAAGACCCATTGAAGACATTTGTACTTACTCCCGAGTAACTGTGTGTAGGATTGCACTGTTTGTTTTAAGTTAATTCAAGTTAGTTAAATTCTGTAAGATTATTCCAGTTTAAGTGTTCGATTCTTTAAATCTAAATTGTGTGAATAGAACACAAAAAAAGGTGCCTTAAACTGGGGCCTTTCCACAATAACAAACAACAACAAAGCTGTCCAGGCCCTCAAAGTTACTCCTTGTGCTTAAAAACCAGAGGTGTAGAGGTGTTGGAGCAAAACACTGAAAGGGCTCAAAACCCCAATGTGTCTTTTTGTATTTTGCCCCACCCCAAAGCTCCCCCTCCTTCGCATCTCCTTCTTTTCTTCTCCTTCTCCAACTGCCCTGAAAATGCCTGGACCAATCCTGACAATTTTAAAACAAAAAGAAAGAGATTGCCCTGCAAGCACTGACCCCCCCCCCCATGAAAAACACCAGATATCAACAATTAAGGGTTTAAGTAAGGTTAAAAAAATACAAAAGCCACTAATAAAATATTATAAAATAATATATAATATATAATATAATAATGTAATAATTATAGTATATAAGATTTTGTGCGTTTCCTCTAATACCTTTTGTACTTGACCATGCCCTTTGGTTGCCTGGCCATACCCTTGGCCACACCCTCATGTTGCCTGGCCACACCCTCTTGATCACACCTTCATGTTGCTTAACCATACCTCTTACAAATTCACATGTGTGTCCCCAGGGCCGGATTTAGATGAAAAGAGGCCCTAGGCTATTCCACTTATGAGGCCCTTTCACCTCCCATTTTTAAGTTTGTAAATTACATGAGAGATAATAAAATACATTATTACTGTGATATATATCAATATGTTAAATGAAACATGTTGTGATTGGTACTAACCTTTATAAAAAATGTGGCACGGATAATAAATAAAAAAAAGTCGAGAACACTTATTTGGACATTTATTCTCAGCACCATATATAGTACTTGTAACAATAACTAATGAAACATAACACACAACATTTACAAAGAAACAAAATTCAAATAATGAAGATCTTTGACTACGAAAATAAAATACGCAATAAAAATTATCATATTTTCTATCAAATTAAATTAAATATATTCAATACATTGAAGATTAAACCAAATTCAATTCAGATAAATTTATTTCATAATAATTCGCATTTAAAGTTTAAGTATGAATTATTATGAATTTTAAGTCTTAAACTAAACCAAAAATGGAACTTTCTTCAAACAAAATCCAGATCACAAAAAAGAAAATATCAAATTGTATATCATATTAAATTTTATGTAAATAGTTATTTTATTTAAGAACTGATTCAATCCAAGTATACATTTAAAACGAAATAGATTAGAAGAATTTCTTTCTAAACTTTTTCACACAGAATTCTTCTATAAGTTCATCAAAATCTTATTTTTCTGAAGGTCTCATTTTCGATGCACAAAATACTCAATGAAGACAACCTCGTCTGGGTCATTGTGCTTCTTAATTGATTTTTGATATTTTTAAGTCTTGAAAATGACCTTTCTCCAGTACAATTAGTGACTATTAAACTGAGAAACAGCCGTAAGATTGATTCCACATTGGGGAAGGCCACTTGAATATTTTCTTCGAATATTATTTGATACAAGTCTGTATGCGACCATGTGGAATTTTGAAGGCTTATGCGTTTGTCTCACATATGTGTGGAAATGAAATAGTTCTTCAGTAAGATTTTGGTTGACATCTTCTGGGTATTGTTGCATTAACAGCTCAACACCTCTTTGAAATTCTACCTTTGATAACGTAAGATCGGCAAGAAAGGAAAATATTTTCACTACATCATCATAAACAGAAGCTCTTCTTCCTAAATTTGATTCTAGTGCATCTAATATAGGAATAAATGATTTAATCCTAAATTTATCTCTTGAAGAGAGTTCGTCTAAGGCATCAGGGTCAGATGAATTTTTGTAATTCCCTTGCCTTTTACTTCTTATTATCCTTCTGGCAGTTCTATATTCAGTATTTGGCAACGTGTTTTTTGCTTGTTGCTCAAGTGCATCAAAATCTTCCCTAATTTCACATAAAATATCCAAAAGTGACCTGTACCAATCTGCACAACTACTAAGTAAAATATTAGGGCTTTGAAGAATTTTATTTACTCTTGAAAAATGTCTCAGTATTCGATTCCAGAAATGGAGCATAAACACGAATTCAAATTCTTCCATCTTCTCTAAAAGATTGTTGGCCCTCAATCTAGTATCACCCTTTGTATTATTATCTGAATGTAAATAATTGAGTGCATCGGTGATATCATTGTAATTTTCTAAAATAGCTTCTGTAGCTTTTGCGTGTGCCTCCCACCTAGTGTCTGATAAATATTTAGGCACTTTAGAATGAGGTTTCAAATGTGATTTCAGAACTGCCCATCTTTTTGTGGAAGACGAAAAAAAGATATAAACTTCGTTCGCACCACCAAAAAAATTAACAGCATCAAGGCAACAATCAACAGCTGAACGACCTACTAAATTTAAAGAGTGACCAGTGCATGGAACAAATCTTGCAAACTTGTTTTTTTCGATAATTTTTTGCTGCATACCATTGTCATAAGACTGTCCTCGGCATTTTCTGAAATCAATTTCAACTTCAGTAGTGATATAGTTAAATACTAAATCAGCTATGCTTTCCCCTGAGTGATCTTTTAGCTCAAGGAAAGTTAAAAATCTCTCAGTTGGCAAACCATCTTCCGGTGACACATATCTAATAATTAAGGTCAACTGATCAGTATGAGATATGTCAGGAGTGGAATCTACTGAAAAGCTAAAATAGCCAGCCTTTTTCACTTCCGCCACAATTGTGTCTTTCACTTTATTTGCCATAAGTTGAATAATTTCCTCACATATCGTTTTAGACAAATATGAAGGTTTTCCTGAGCCAGTTTTTCCATATCGATCGATATGATCTCTTAAAAATGGATCGAATTTTGCTACTAGTTCTAGAAGACCAAAGTAATTGCCGTTATTTGGAGTTCCAAACTTTTCATTGCCTCCTCTGAATGGTAAGCCTCGCTCTGCAAGAGTGCAAATTACAGCGAAAACTCTTTCTGTAACGTAACGCCAGTATTGTTGCTCTTTTCTTATTTCTTCCTCTAGCTTTGAAGTTAAAGTTTTCCCTTTTGCTCTTGTTAAGTACGTTAACATAGCATTCCTATGATTTTCCGAATTTTCATGAGTTTGAATGATATCAGGGTTTTTCCAATCATTAAACCCTTCAGAAGTTAATGCTGTTGCAGAAGATGCAATATTTGGAAAGAGTTTACAAACAAAGCAAAAAACGCGGCCTTTTGAGGGAGAGTACAAGCCATTCTAGGGTATATTTTTCTCCATTGGCTTTTGTTGAATAAAAAATTGCTTTTGTACAAAATCTGGACTGATTCTTATATTCTCGCTTAGAATTTTAAAATGGTCCACAGTGATACTGAACTTGAGAAGGGCCCTTCTCTACCCAATATGATACATCATTTTGCGATAAATATGTCCACAAGCCAACATCTGTTACAGTAGACATATATTTGACATCACTATCTAAATTTGCAATATCTTGAACTTGGTGTTTCTCATTAGGTGTCTGAAAAAAATTCTGAATATTCGAATTATTTTCTTGTGGCTCGTTTGTATATTCGTGTTCAGTAAGTTGCTCTTGAATTAGTTCCATATTTTCACTTTGTGTTGGTGCAACGGCCGTGTCCTCACATACAACGTGCTGCATTGCTTCCAATTGAGTAGTACTAGTTGACACATGCATGTAAGCAGTAATCGGTATTAGCTTCTTTGCCTCATACTCTTGTAGCTTCTTTTTCTTGCGTTTGCAAGCGCCACTTTCAAATCTTTTACTCATTCTTAGATTAGAATCTAGAACAAAATATTTGAGTTATTAATTATTGTGCATAAATAAAAGTTAATTATTTATTATTAATACAAAAAATAACATTTTACGTATTTGAACTGTGGTAAGTTTTCTTTTGTTTATCGAAATTTTCGATAAACAATTCATTTTCGAATAATAAATTGAAGTAAAACAAAAACTCATTTCCGTGAATAGCGCGTCTCTTATAATAGTCATTGTCAATTGCATAAAGGCCGATGGGGCGTTATTTGTCAAAAAACCGTATAAATTCGAAGGGTGAAAATTTTGCCCTTTATTTTTGGCGGGAAAAATTCGGATAACTAACAAATCAGAAAATCACTCCAATGCCCAGATAAGACCAACACTTTCTTTTATTTTACACATTTGAATAAATTTTACATTAATTTTGAATTTTTGAATTTTTCAAATTTTTGTAAAAAATTAAAGGCTTTAAAAATACTGTAACAAATATCAAAATAAAAAGGAAATTTCATGAAATTAAACAAATCAAACATTTATTTTAATTAAAATTCTATAAAAATCAATAAACTTATAAAATTAAATTTAATAACTCAATGAGGGCATTTTTTGAATATTCTCGATTAAGCATTACTTTCACTAATTGCAAAGTCACTTTTTAAAATGTTCGTTGCCTTAATGGAACATTTGCCTTGACATGACACCAATTTCCTTCAATAGTATTTGTATGCACTCCAGTAATTGGGTCTACAAAATACTTTGAATGATTAACTTTGAAATGCTCTTCAAATAATATATTGAGTTGTTCATAGGATACCACTACGCAGGGCTTTTTTTCTCAGAGAAAAGGTGGTGGAACTCACCCCCCTCCCCTGGCCACGCCCCTACACACCCCCAGACACCCCCAGACACCGTACCTGCACCCGCCGCCGCCGAAAAAGCCCCGCCGCCGCCGAAGCCCGCTGCCGCCGCCTCGCTGCCTCGCCACTGCTCACGTCACTGCCATCGTCGTTTCACCTCGCCGCCACCCGCTCGGAGCCACCGCCGCCGCCATCGCACGCCACGCTGCCCGCGCCGGTCCTGTCATCACTTTCAGCGCGGCGGAAGTGACGCGCCGGGCCCCTGCTCCGGCGCGCTTGGCCGCCGCCGCTCTAAACAGAGCTCTAAACAGCTCTGACTGAAAATAGGTGGCGGAACGCCGTTCCGGTGCGTTCCGCCAGAAAAAAAGCCCTGCCACTACGGCCTTGGATCCAGGAGAATCTAGTACTACTGACTTGCTACCTTGGGGATAGGCGTCAGCTCCGAACACGAAACACCATACGTCAGACTCACTTAGGCTGGCCAACGGTCAGCAAGCAGTCCTTGATTTAATGGGTGGACACAACCGTAAAAGCGCATCCTCCAGACATCATTCGCTGTTCCAACCTCTCTCCCTGGGGTACGCCATAGCCATGGGCCGTAGGCTGTGTCTGTGTGCGATTTTCAATCTCTAGGCTGTATAGAGGAGGCCCACTCTATCCAAACCTATACATCCCGGCCACTGAGAGAGCTTTCCCTAGGTTCCACCCATTGACCAGGACCCGGAACCCCTTCCGGCCGGAGCTGCCACAGCTAGCGTAGTGGAACTGCTCTACTTGCCTATTAGTAGAGACGCATCACGCTCGCTTTTCTCCGGGTTTGGTGCGTATCCCCGCGCAAAGCGCTGGGGCTCAGTGGGAGATTTCTCCTTATTTTCAGTCCAGTGTTTCGGTGTTCACTGTTTTTAGAATAGTGTAATTTTAATTTTGCTAACAATTTGAATGTAGGCCCCTCTTGATCTTGAGGCCCTAGGCTGAAGCCTAGTTAGCCTATAGGAAAATCCGGCCCTGTGTGTCCCTATTTTCATCTGTGAAATATTGGAGGGTATGCGTTCATGTACTAACTAGGAGATAAGGTTATAATTTAAAACTAAAGAATCAACATATGTTACACATAGATGTGAATCAAATACCCTATTTCTGTAAAATATTTTGCATAAATAACTGTTCTATTTCCATCTCATGAATGTTCTTCTTTGTAGGCCAGAGTTAAGGCCATCAATAAGGGCAGGGCATGTGTTCAAGAGTGGGTAGTGATTGTTCAATTAAGAGATCAATAAGATACTTCCTAAGCAAATGCTTGTCAATGATAAATCCATAATAGTTGATTAAACTGTGTGTGTGTGTGTGTGTGTTAAAGGATTCATTAAAAAATCAATCAGCAAAACATATAACTGAGCAAATAAAATGGCTTTCCATATATGTAGCAGGATGCCAATTAAAACCAGCAATCTGAAAAATACCTATCATGTTCTTGTTTGGAGCACTGCATTCATTAAGTGTTGCTATGGGCTATTCTTGCTTATCCATCCATGTAAAATGTATATTGCTGATGCTGACAATCATCATCATCAGGCGATCACTCGTGACCGAGTAAGATTGTCTTCCGGGATAAAAGGAGGAAATTCTAAAGAAGATTGTGTAGACTCTAGCGATGGGTCCGTAAGTGACTGTGGAGGCCAATTCTAGATCCACACAGCTTCCCACAGTGAGGACACAGGTTACCAGATAGAAGATGGTCCTGTAAAGGATTCATTTGACGTGCTTTTCGCTTAGCACGTTTCTCCCTTTCACCTTGCATTCGGGCTTCTTCAAAGTCCATGGAACCTTTGTGAAAGGCCAACCTCCATTTAGATCGTTCATGGGCCAGAGCTTCCCAGTTTTCGATGTTTATGTTGCATTTTTTTAGATTAGCCTTATGAACATCTTTAAACCTCTTATATTGACCACCGATATTCCGCTTTCCATCCTTGAGTTGGGAGTAAAGTAACTGCTTTGGGAGGCGGCAGTCAGGCATTCGAACAACATGACCGGTCCACTGAAGTTGGCGTTGAAGGATCATTTTTTCAATGCTAGTAGTCTTTGCTTCTTCCAGTACACTGACATTTGTTCGCCTATCTTCCCAAGTAATTTGCAGGATTTTCCGGAGGCAACGTTGATGAAACCTTTCAAGGAGGTGGAAGTGACGTTTATAGATAGTCCATGTTTCGCAGGCATACAATAAAGTTGGTAATACAATGGCTTCATAAACCAGTGTTTTGGTCTTCTTACAAATATCCCGATCCTCGAACACTCTATGTTTCATTCGAGAAAATGCGGCACTTGCGGAGCTCAGACGATGCTGGATTTCACTGTCGATGTTAGCTGTAACAGAAAGATAGCTGCCAAGATAGAGAAAATGATCGACATTTTCCAGTATTGTCCCGCCAAGCTGGATAGATGGCATCACCAAAGGGTTGGCTTGCACTTGCTAATGAAGCACTTTGGTTTTTTTGATGTTAAGTGAGAGACCAAGTTTTTCGTATGCTTCTGCAAAAGCATTTAGGATAGTTTGGAGATCGTCCTCTGAATGTGCGGAGACCACATTATCATCAGCATACTGAAGTTCCACAACGGAGGTTGTAATTACCTTACTTTTTGCTTTCAGCCTGCTGAGATTAAAAAGCTTTCCATCTGTTCGATATATAATTCCCACACCGGTGGGAAGTTTCCCCTTGACAAGATGTAAAACCATGGCGATGAAAATGGCAAATAATGTTGGGGCGATAACACATCCCTGTTTAACACCTGATCCCACTTTAAATGGAGCACCATGAGAGCCGTTGTTGTCCAAAACCGTTGCCGTCATGTTGTCATGGAGAAGTCGCAAGATATTCACAAATTTATTGGGGCATCCAATTTTCATAAGGATAGTCCAGAGAGCTGTACGGTCTACAGTATCAAAGGCCTTAGCCAGATCGATAAATGCCATATAAAGGGGTTGATTTTGCTCCCGGCATTTTTCTTGGAGCTGACGTGCAGTAAAAATCATGTCTACTGTCCCTCTAGAGGGGCGGAAACCATATTGAGTTTCAGGGAGGATCTCTTCTGGAATAGATAGAAGACGGTTTGCGAGAATCCTAGCAAATATTTTACCTGCGGTTGCTAAGAGAGAAATGCCCCGATAGTTTCCACAGTCTGTTCTATCACCCTTCTTAAAGAGGGTGATAATTATGGCATCCCTGAAGTCTTCTGGGATCTCTTCTCTTATCCAGATTTTTTCGATGAGTTTATGAAGATGTTGTACAAGTTCGGGGCCCCCTTCTTTAAAGATTTCAGCAGGAATCCCATCTGGTCCACTAGCTTTGTTGTTCTTCATTTGATTAATGGCTTTTTTTACTTCATCCAAAGTGGGGAGTATTGCAAGTTCCTCTTTAATTTGTTTTTGCGGGATTTGCGAAAAAATCTCATTATCCACCTTAGATTTACGATTTAAAAGGTCATAATAATGCTCTTTCCAACGCAGTGCAATAGACTCTTTGTCTTTTAAGAGTTTGGTGCCATCTTTTGATTGTAAAGGGTTTGTACCATAGGTTTTTGGTCCATAAATGGCCCTTGTGGCTTTAAAAAAGCCCCGTGCATCATGAGATTCTGCAAGTTGTTGAATTTCTTCAGCTTTCTTTTTCCACCAAGCGTTCTTAAGTTCTCTTGTTCTTCTTTGGACCTCAGCCTTTGCGCTAGCGTAGGTTTTTTTCTTGGCAGCGCAGTTAATATCATTTTGCCATATTTGGAAGGCTTTCCTTTTTTGGTCAATTATATATTTAATCTCATTGTCATTTTCATCAAACCAATCCTGATGTTTCTTAGTTTCATATCCAATAGTTTGTTCACAAGCTGCAGTAATGGAGGTTTTCAGCTTAGACCAATGGTCCTCAATGTTGTCAGGAGGTTCCCTAGGTAGATGTTCCTTAAGAAGTGATTGAAGACGAGTTTGCTTAATAGGATCTTGAAGGACTTGGATGTTCATTTTACGCCTTGGTTTCCTTCCTTGAAGCCTACGTTGGGGAGCAATGTTGATAACCATTGTGGACCGGATTAGTCGGTGGTCTGTCCAGCAGTCGTCGGCACTCACCATGGCCCTAGTAAGAAGCATCACGCAAGCTTTTCTCCGGGTTTGGTGCGTATCCCCGCGCAAAGCGCTGGGGCTCAGTGGGAGATTTCTCCTTATTTTCAGTCCAGTGTTTCGGTGTTCACTGTTTTTAGAATAGTGTAATTTTAATTTTGCTAACAATTTGAATGTAGGCCCCTCTTGATCTTGAGGCCCTAGGCTGAAGCCTAGTTAGCCTATAGGAAAATCCGGCCCTGTGTGTCCCTATTTTCATCTGTGAAATATTGGAGGGTATGCGTTCATGTACTAACTAGGAGATAAGGTTATAATTTAAAACTAAAGAATCAACATATGTTACACATAGATGTGAATCAAATACCCTATTTCTGTAAAATATTTTGCATAAATAACTGTTCTATTTCCATCTCATGAATGTTCTTCTTTGTAGGCCAGAGTTAAGGCCATCAATAAGGGCAGGGCATGTGTTCAAGAGTGGGTAGTGATTGTTCAATTAAGAGATCAATAAGATACTTCCTAAGCAAATGCTTGTCAATGATAAATCCATAATAGTTGATTAAACTGTGTGTGTGTGTGTGTGTGTTAAAGGATTCATTAAAAAATCAATCAGCAAAACATATAACTGAGCAAATAAAATGGCTTTCCATATATGTAGCAGGATGCCAATTAAAACCAGCAATCTGAAAAATACCTATCATGTTCTTGTTTGGAGCACTGCATTCATTAAGTGTTGCTATGGGCTATTCTTGCTTATCCATCCATGTAAAATGTATATTGCTGATGCTGACAATAGGAATGATGTAGGTGAAGCAACCAAATGGGCATTCTGATTACTGTATCCTTTCAGCTGTTACTGCACAGTGCACAGACCACTGACAAGGCTGAGGAAATTATGCTGTTGCCCAGCCAGGAGTGAGAGATACTTATAACTGTGCCATTTGATTGCAAGGATGGAGGTGGAAGCACAGCAGGAATGCTGAGACGGGGAAGTCTGCAGAGCACCACCTGTCAATACCGTCTGCTTAAAACAGAGGGTGCCATCAACTAGGTGTAGTGTTAACATGAGGGGATAGAAAGGTTACTTTGGCAGTTCTGTTTTTCCAGTATTAGACAAAAAGCTGTTTGGTGTATATGCAGGAAACTGAAAAGTCGCTGTTCAATCTTTGCACTCTCATTGATACCATGCTACATAGTTGTAATGTTGTTTACAGTACATCTTTACAGTAAATCTTTATGCGGTGCATGGGAAGAAACCCACACTTTGTTTTCCTGGTTAATTTTCTGTTAATTGCACCTTTAAGGGCTATTTTAAAATGTCAATTTGACCACTGGGAAGCTAAATCTACATCCCAAGCATTTCAGTTGTATTTCTGGATTTTAAGATTTTAATCTTTAGATAATCCAGCATGTACTTTATTCCTCTTTGATCACAGACTCCTTGCAATAGTTTTTGGCTGAGTTTTACTGTTCTGCTCTCTTTCCTAACCAAATATAGGATGCACTGTGGTGTGGTTCTGCCATAAAATGCTTATGCTGTACTTTGTAATATAGCATTTGGATTTGTATACAATGGTAAGATATAACGAATGCATAATAATAGGCACTCCTCCCCATATTCCTGCCACTCTTAACCCCAGAAGAACTCTCTACCCCATTTTCTCTTAAGCAATAAAGCTTCCTTACCCCACTGAGCCTCCTTACCTCACTGGGCCTTTACTTTCAGTTTCACAAATGGTAGTTGTAGTTGCCTCTAATCCTAGCTCTGCCTTAATCTCCTCATGCCACTCTTTGACAAGGGCCGGGCCGGTGCAAGGCAGTTTGGTGCCCTAGGCAAGATCAGATATTTAGCGCCCCCCCCTTCCCACTTGAGCCCTCCCTCCTATGCCCATTATGAAATAAATTTCCCTCCCTGGGAACTGCCGAGCCCCATAGAAAAACTTTGTGGACTTTGAGACTTTTCCTTTGTGTTCACGCGGAAAGCAAAGAGGCAACATCAGCCCAGCTATGCCAGGAACTCCCAAGGGCCTTCTCCTACTCCATATATATGTAAAAGCCTGTCTCCTCCTGCAGGCAGCACAAGGGATATGAAAAAAGGATGTGAGAGAGGTGTGGTGGCACTACTTGTGAGAAATAGAGACAAAAGGGTGTCTTGCAGCCTATCCTACCTCACAGGGTGGAGGTGCAGAGACACTGGATTGACTCATACACCTTCTGGGTTGTGGGGGGGATGCATGTAGTAGAAACATAGCAAAGAGATAGCCCGTGGATCATCTGGTTCAAATTTAGGAGAGGCTTTATGAAACTTGCTGCTTCCTCTCCTCTCTCTATCACTTTGTTGCAATATTTCTTTATCAGAATAATGTATATTATCCTGTCTTTCCCTTTACCAGCCTAGTGCTCAAGGCAGACAACAATATTCAAAGTACAGTAAAGCAAACATCAACAGCTCAGGGCACAATCCTAAACACGTTGAGGCATAAAAAAGCCCCGCAACTCCCAGCATTCCCCAGCCAGCATGGCTGGCTGTTGGAATTCTGGGAGTTGCTGGGAGTTGTAGGACTCCCCCCATCCAAACACGCCCAAACATGTGCAGGATTGCATCCTAAAAGCATTTAAAACCAAAACACAGAAACGGCATGGTAAATAATTAAAACATTGGAGCCCCAGTTAGCTTAAAATACCTTTCCCTCCCTCCCTGGTTGCCTGAAATAACTGCTTTCAGGGGACGTTGAGCTGAGGAACCTGAGGCGTGAGCCGGAGGGAGGGAAGGTGAAGGAGGTGTTTGCAGGTGCATCCTTTGGGGAAGGAGGTGTTTGCAGGTGCATCCTTCAGGGAAGGAGTTCTTTGCAGGTGCATCCTTTGGGGGGAGGAGGTGTTTGCAGGTGCATCCTCCCCCCCCCCAGCCCACCAGCATCCCATCATTGGCCCCTGCCTGCCTCCTCCAACCTGTCGCCTTCTCTGCTTCTTTTGATGCTGGTTGTGAGGAGGAGCCTGCCTGAAGCTTCAGCAGCACAGCAGTGGTGCCAGCAGCAGCTGCTGCTGCTCCTGGTAATGGCGGCGAGGCTTGAGCCCTGAGGTGGAGGAGAGGGGCGGGCGGGCAGGTAAAATACGCATTTTAATTCAGCAGCGCTGTATTTTTTTTCAAGGCGTTTCTGGTGCCCCCTAGAGCCCGGCGCTCTAGGCAGTCGCCTAGTTCACCTAATGGAAGCACCGGCCCTGGGACAAGGGATTACCCTTCCTCCCACATTTACTTTGTCAAATTATGAACCTATGCATGCTTACTGAGAAATGTTCCATTCCCATAGGATTGTTGCTTAATCCTTTCTTGCTCAGAAGTAAGTACTGCTGAGTTCAGTGGCATTTGTTACTTTATAAATGTGAATTGGATTTAGTGTAGTTCACCATGCTGGCTGAGTCCTTCTCCAGGAAGGGTAGTCCTGGTTATTGCCAAAGCTGGGTGATATTTCCCCCTAACTCTCTTTTAGGATCATGGCAGGAGGCAGGTAATGTTGGCCACCCTCTTACAGAGAGGGCTGGAACAGGGCCAAATAAATATGTCTAAAATAAATGAACCCAAGTGGTACAGAACTCATGATGCAGCTCACTGACAATGTCACAGATCTCTACAATGGTGGTGACATTTTTCTCTGATGCCACAATGCCTTTAAAAGGAGGATCGGCAAAGTGGCTAACATAGGGATGGGGAACATGTGGGCCTCCAGATATTGGACAGCAAATCTGGCTAGGGCTGATGGGAGTTGTTGTCCAATCTGGAGGGCCACACACATTCCCCTCCCTGGTCTAGTGGAACCATAAATGGTTTAACAAATCCAGTTTGCCTCCATCTAGAGCCAGACAGAAGATATTCTTTCTGTAGTGGGTTTTCCGTCTATTTGATGGATACAGTTATTTAAGTTATCCATAACTTTTTGGATGTATCTAATTTACAAGGCACAGGGTCAAACTAGATGTGACATTAATTGCATTGCATGAATGCAGTTAACATGTACCTTTTGTTATGTAAACAGCAGTCACAGGGAAAGCCTGAAATAGCATTTGGGGAGTGTGGAGAAGTAGTTTAACTCTTTTCCTGCCATGGTCCTGACAAAAATCACCCCTACTATTTGCATTTCAAGGGATGTGGCCATTGGGTGATTTTGTTTTGTTTTGCTGGAACCATGGCCCTGGAGAGAAAGAGAGAGTTAAACTTCCCTTCCTCAGCCCCCATGATCCCGAGGCTGCTCAGACCTTCACACAATTACTGACAGGTCTAGTTTGGTCCTCAGCTTAAACTGAGATAGCCCATCAATCCTGATGATATGCTTAGGAGTGTGTATAGCCTTGTTGGAACCTTGTCCTATCCTAGAGGATGAAGAAGGCTGATGGGAGAGATCTAGACCACTGCTGACAGGAGCAGAAACATCTCCCTTTAAGAGGGCAAAATGCCAGACAGACTAAAAAATCTGTTTTGAGTCTGTTCAAAAAAATAAAGTTAAAAAAAAACCTGAGTCCTGTTAAAAAAGAGAAAAAGTCTTGATTATGATTGCTTGGGCACTTACCACTCAGTTTAATACAGCCTTTCCCCAACCTGGTGCCCACCAGATGTTTAGGACTATGACTCCCATAATTCTTGACCATTGCCCATGCTTGTTCGGGTTGATGGGAGCCATAGTTCTAAGACATGAATGTGGGGTCTCAGACCACATCATCTGTTCCTTCACCTTATTCAGCCTTCTCCACTAATTCATCCAAACTGATAAGGTGCACAAGCATCTGCCCTCATGCAGCATGAGTTGCTTTCCTGAAATTCTCCATCCCCATTTGTTCAAGGGAGTTCTAAATCATAATACCTTTGATATTTGCACAGTTACAGGATGGGGAAAACTTGGCTCAACAATACTGCAAGTGAGAAGGATCTTGGAATTGTGGTAGATCACAAACTGAATATGAGCCAGCAATGCGATGCGGCTGCAAAGAAGGCAAATGCTATTTTGGGCTGCATTAATAGAAGTATAGTTTCCAAATAGTGGGAAGTGATAATTCCCCTTTACTCAGCACCGGTTAGGCCTCATCTTGAGTACTGCATCCAGTTCTGAGCACCACACTTTAAGAAGGATGTAGACAAACTGGAGAGGGTTCAGAGGAGGGCAACAAAGATGATAAAGGGACTGGAAACAAGGCCCTATGAGGAGAGACTGAAAGAACTGGGCATGTTTAGCCTTCAGCAGAGGAGACTGAGGGAAGATATGATACTATAGCACTCTTCCAGTACTTGAAGGGTTGTCACAAAGAGGAGGGCCAGGATCTCTTCTCGATCATCCCAGTTTGCAGGACACGGAATAATGGGCTCAAGTTACAGGAACCCAGATTCCACCTAAACATCAGGAAAAATTTCCTGACTGTTAGAGCAGTAAGACAATGGAACCAACTACATAGGGAGGTGGTGGGCTCCCCCACTCTGGAGGCATTCAAGGTACGGCTGGACAGCCATCTGTCGGGGATACTTTGACCTGGATTCCTGCATTGAGCAGGGGGTTGGACTCGATGGCCTTGTAGGCCCCTTCCCACTCTACTTTTCTATGATTCTATGATTTTAAGTTAAAGCACATATCAGCTTAGCAGATCTGAAGAATGTTAACTGGATTATAAATGGAAACAGAGTAGAAGATACAGTAGTGAATAAGATGGCCTATTTTCAGTGTTTCCTTAAACAATAAAAGTCTTGCTCTACATACAGTATGTGGCAGAATAGGGTAGGGAAAAGACATCTCTGTTGTATTTCCATGAACGTAAGCATATACTTGACTGCTTTCCCAAACCAGCAGTTACACAGTATTTTGTGGATAAACAGCATTGATTACTTTCTTCTTTACAATTCCCAACAGACGCTGTCCTTCCCTAAGGTGAAATCTAAACATCGAGTGGGGGATTTGCTTATTGACTTCAGCAGAAGCTAGAGTCTTTGACATCTATCTTTATATCCACTAACCAGTTTATGTCATTCCCCCTTATGCTTATAACAAGCAATTGTAAGAAGGGATCTATTACAATTTTGTTTATGTTCACAAATCATGCCAACATGAGCAGAACATGTTCTCCATTTTTTTTTCACAAATCCATGAACTTTTGTGATAAAAAACTACATTTTTATGCTTTACTCTATGGGGCGGGGAGTGCACATTTTTGGTGAACATTTTAAAAATGTGCATTTTCTCCATCTGGAAGGCACACTTTTCCCATTTGAACAAATAAAAAAAGAGTGCAAATGAATGCAGAAAACAAGGTGAGCTGAGCTTCAAGTTGGTGTGTTAGTGAATCTGGGTGAACATGAAAATCGTTTGTTTGCCCATCCCTACGGGCAGAGTCGCTTCAAAAAAAGGATTACATTCTGGGTGCTTCCAGATCAGGCTTTTATTGTGCAATTGCCCTGCCTCAAACACAGAATTTTATGGGGGATTCAGATAATGTTGCCTTCCATTTATAGCCCTTCCATTCCCCCCCCCATGCTTCTTCCATTTTTTTCTTATCACAGAAAAAAAAATGTTTAGGATAGGAAGATGGAATAACTGTGCAAGACCTTTGACTCATGGCACTAGGAGCCCTCCATCTGGAAGACCCTCTATATCACAGCTAGGCAACCCAGTGCCCCCCAAATGTTTTAGACTGCACCTCCCATAATCCCTGACCACTGGTTCTGTTGCCTGGGGATCAGTTGGGCACCAGATTTCCTATCCCTGCTCTATGTAGTTCTTCCTCTGAAGCAGTTTAAATAAACATGGGCAAATTTGAATATTAAATCATTTTAGTTGACTAATAATCTGTATTAGAACATATTAATCAATTAATCTAACTGTTATTACACATTACTGGAAAACAAAACCTTATTCAGATGCTTAAAAAAAAAACTTATTAAGGAAGTGGGAGAGATGTAACTTACAATTTAATAAACAAAAGCCGCCGCACAGCTGTTTCCATGTTGAAAGGAAGGGTATATTTGGAATGTGTGTATATACAGTACTTGATATTGGGTATTAGTAATAGATGGGGGGCCTTACTTGTGTACCACCCACTGCACTGCCTACCTGATTCCATGCTATGTTGGTCTCAGACTTGGGCCGAATCCACATTACACGGTATATCATCAAATTAGCAAAACAGTACTGCAAAACAGTACTGCTATATTCATGTTCCACGGTCACTACTCACAGGGCACACTCTCATTAAATGTACTGCAGTCATCCCAGTTTGCCACCCCACACCTAACTCCGTAGCGGTAGAACTGGGCGTCACCTTGAACATGCAGGGGAAATGGCCCTTTAAGAGGAAGGGGTTTTTTTAGGGGTACATTATGTATGCAAAGGTGCAGACGAGTGCAGGAGTGAAACTGTTAAAAAAAAATCCTCTTCCTGCCCCCTCACAAAAAAGGAGGAGCAGGAGTGTGCTCCTGCTGCCGCCGCCATCCTGCAGGGTCGGGGTGAAGTCAGCAGAGAGAGAAGCTGTGATGGGGGAGGGGAGGGAAAGCAATCTCTGCTTTGCTGAACTCCCGGTTACAGGTTGGGGAGACAAACGCTGAATGTTCCTGGCCCCTCAGGCAGTTTGCAATTTCTTCTGCTCAGAGGTGTGGAGGTGCGCTGGAATGTTTACAAACCAAAAAATTAAAAATAAAAGAAATAACAAGCTTCTGAGGAAGAAGTTGAACCGCTGCACAGCAACAAATGGTGGATAGCTCTCTTCCTCACCAGTTTGGGAGATGCATTTCCCCCACCTCTCAAAAACAATTGGCTAACTCCAGTGATGATACTTTTGTAGCCACACCTCGGATGGGCAACAACACTGCCAGTTTAGCACTCACTAGCAAACACTGTGACAGTGAACCACAATAACGAAAAAAAAGCGTTGATAAAGGTACTCCAGGAAATTCCGGAAGAAACGAACGATCATGCAGGACTACTGCGACCGGCACTGAAAAAGGAGTGTGTCGTGTGTCCTGCAAGCCACATCAATGATACAGTGCTGCAATAAACCTTAGGTGTGGATCTGGCCTTGGTGTTGAGTTCTCCCAGATATTTGATCCTGGGATATTTTAATATCCATACTGATAACCCTCTTGTTGGAGTGACTCAGGACTTCATGGTCACTCTAACAGGCATGAGTCTGCCGTAATAAATTTTGGAGCCTATACTTGCAGCAGGTATTTGAGGTTCTATTTTGATTGGGATCAGACTGGTCTGGGGATGGATGGCCATGCACAGATTACCTGGTACAGTTTGGGATCCTGGCAGCTTCCAATCCCCAAGAGGGTACAAGATTGTGTGTGGTCTATTCCTGGTGGCTGATAGCTGTGTTGCAGCTGGGTAATTTTAGACCCTGGACTTAATGATCCTCCACTCATAGCATATGGTGATGTGGGTTATAACCCACAAAAGCTCATGCACATGTTAAAAACATCTTAACAACTAAAACAGTTAGTCTATACATATGCTACACTTAATCCTTAAATTTATAAACAAAAGGCTAACACAGTTATACTATAATATTATTAACTTGTCAATTATTATTGAGGCACTGGACAATAAACAGATGGTAACTTAGCACAATGGGGGGGGGAGGTGTAATGAGGATGGGAAAGGGGGTAAAAGTTCCTTTCTTTCTTTTCCTCCTGTGGAAAATCTCCCACCCCAAAATCTGAACGCCCTGAACAGTGCTAGAAAGCTCCTATTCCAATCTGCCTGGACCCCTGAACAGGTACACTCCTGTTCTGGGCTGGGGATACACAGTACAACATATTGTTGCTGGTCCCCACATGTCAGATGAAAAGCTCCAGTTCCAGTGCAACTTGACAGCACTAGCTTAAGCTGCCATTTTAGCTCTTGACTTAAAAGGATAGCGCATGTTTCTTCTTTACCCCTGTATCAGTAGCACTTAAACAATGGCTGATTTATTGGTATGGAGATGATGATATGGAAATCAAGGAAGGTCAGCTGTTGGGCTCTAAAAGCTCATGATCGTGCTATCTTGAAAGATATGAAATATCAAAGATTAAATAAAGCTGTCCTATTTGCATCGTACATAAGTTCTTACATTCTGCCCTAATTTAAATTTGTTATTTTAGAACTATAATAAAATATTAATAACAGTTCTCATCACTTATTTATTTGATTAGCTTAAAAGTGTTATGTCATCACTCCATGGGAATTGGGTAAATGGGAAAAAAAATAAAGCAATAGTTTTAGACTTTTGACATTTATGAAATGAACATTTTACTCTTAAACTTATTTCTAGGTCAAAAAGCTTTGCAGGGAAATGTGGATCTCTGAACAGGCATGCTGCATCAGGCCTGCAAATACTTATGCAATATGCTTCACTTGATGCTTTCACTTGACTGTTCAGTCATGCACACCAAGACACAAAAATATAGATGTATGGAGGGATTAATGGAAGGAAGGAGAAAAAGTGGAGTAAATTAATGCAAAGCAGCCATGTGGACAGAGTTTCTGTTTGGATGTCTTGGCCCCTTCTCCTGTTGAATATGGAGCTTCTTATTTTTCTGTCTGACCCCCCCCCCCATAAATCCTAAAGATGATTAAAGTTTACAGCCAGATATCCAGATATAAACTGGAATAAATTAAATATGAGCTACTGAGGGTGCAATCCTACAGCTGCTAGACGGAGTCTAGATGGCCATAGGAAAAAATTCAGAGCCCCAGCTCCAACCTCGGAAATATGTTCTGAGGTCGGAGCTGGGACTCCAGAGCACCCTTCCTCTGCCCTTACAGCTGGTGTGACAAGAACCACACCTGCTGTGGCTCTGAGGTCAGAAGACCAACCTCGGAGCTGGTGTGTGGTGGGTATCCTAGCGGCACCACAGTCTGTCCTCTTTAAAGACTTAGCTGGCTGAGATCGTCTGTCTAAGTCTTTTGCAGGGTGGGAGAAGTGCAGAGGCGATGCTTGCCTCCCCATTCCTCTCACCCTCAATAGGTTACCCACAGTCTTCTGAATTCGGAGGGTCATAGGCAGCCACAATAGATCACGCTGCCCATTTATTAATTATCAGACATGTGATCTAATATTGGGATTTTATTATTGTACTGGATGGAGAGGTTATGAATTTAGAGTAGCCCATTTAGTAATAACAACAAGTACTGAAATAGCTAGTAAGTGGAAAGATGTTGGAAACCCCAATTTAGTAGAGCTATTAAAACGGTCTTGAAATTCCTTGTATACGGTTAAACTTACAAATCTAGTATGGTTTTGTGAATGAAGAGGCTAAATGAGACAAAAAACTACTCTGAAAATTGGAATGCATTTGTAAACTATTGGAATAGATAGTTTAATTAGAATGTACCTAGGGAAATGTTGGCATTTTCACTGGAACAAAGAAGCATTTAGGCACACTGAAATGAACATACTTGATGGATCAGATGTTTTTTCTTGTTAATGCACTTCTTGAACAAGTTGAAAGGATCTAATGTTTATTGGTTAATAATGGATTTGATTATTAGTTGTATACACATAGTACACTTGGGTGCAAGTAGCATATGTCACCATGTGCTGATTGCACCCAAGTGTACTACATATATCATATATGCAACTAATAATTAAGGGCACAATCCTATGCATGTTTAGACAGAAAATATTCCTACAACTGCCAGTATGCCCCAGCCAACCAGCATTACGCTGAGTTTCCTTTTACCCTAGTGATCATTTTACCTTTTACTCTAGTGGTCGTTTGGCCACTAAAATTGTACAGAATGGGGGCCATCCAAAGGCAAGCCATTCTTCTCATTCTCACAATTTCTATTCTTCATTTGCGATTAGAGGTCATCGTCACTATACTGTGAATTGAGATAAGGGGAAGGCTGCAAAGAACAGCTATGTCTCAAACAGGATATAACTGTCTTCAGCTTCAATCCTATACACACTTACCTGGGAATAAATCTCACTAAACTCAGTGGAACTTATTTCTGAGTAGACATGCATGGGATTGTGCTGTTCATATGATTTTTCACTCCTGCTTTCCTGCAGGAGGCATCATAGAAATATTCTGCTGATACTGCAAGTAAATTAGATAGGCATCAAATGTAATCCCACTGGATGCTTGAGGAATGTGATCTTTGTGATATCAAGTGTGGACTGACTTAAATGAATACACCTCTTGACTAATGCACATATTGTAACAGGAATCCTGGAGCTCCCAAGATGCCTGTGCCTTGCTGGGCTGAAGCTGGCAAGGCGGGAGGAGTGGCAGAGGCGATCTTTGCCTCCTTTCCTCCGTCTTTCCTGATTTTTGCTAGATGGGCTTTTTAGCCCATCTAGCAAGGGCACTTTGGAAGAAGAGGGAAGGAGGTTGGAGGAAGCTCGGGATAATTCATATCCTGGCCTCTCTGATCTCCTCCCCTCCTGCCCACTGGAACACCCCCTTTCCTCCTCCTCCTTGGTTGATTTTCCGACCTTGGAGGGCAGCCGGCATGGTTCTTTCCACAGCGGCTGCGAGTGAGCAGGGGAGGGGGGCGGGTCTTCAGCTCCCCTTTCCACGGTTGAAGCGCTGTCTCCAACCACAGAAGGATTCTTCTGAGCATTCCTCTGGTGGTCCCTGGGGCACTCTCCTGGGGACCATAGGACTGCTCTCTTAGTTATCCACTGGCTTTCACAGTTCTTGAATGTCCTTCTTCAGTTTTCAGCTAAAAATGTATCAAAATGCATTTTAAAATGTGTATTTTCATATTTAAATATGACCTTTCATGCAGATTTTTTTTTTTAAAAAAAAAGCAAACAGGTTAATGTGGAAATGGGATGGAGTGAACTTATGATTTAACACAAATGAAAGTGACATTGGCCAAGAATAGGCTGGTTCTTCCATCCCTCCTTGGGACCTTCTGCACTCAGTGGTGGCCCCTCCCTCAGTCATATTATCACCTTGCTCCATCCTTCCCCAACCTGGTGCCCTCCAGATGTGCTGTACTACAATTCCCACCATCTCGAACCAGCATGGCCATTGACCATGTTGGCTGGGGATGGTGGGAGTTGAAGTCCAACACATCTGGAGAGCACCAGGTTGACTGAGGCTGCCCTAAGGTTATATATATTTGAGCTTTGCATATAAATGTCACTGCCTTCTTGCATTTTACAGAATTGGGCCTTGCTGTTCACATGGTTCTGTACTTGTTTCTGTATGTGTAGATGGATAGAAAACCTGTAAACTACTGCATCTGATGGAAGCAGGCTTTAGCCCACTAAAGTTTATGCCATAATCAATCTCTTAGTTTTTCAAGTATCATAAGATTCTCTGTTAGTTTTGCTAACAAACAAACACAGCTACCTCTCTGGAGTTCATCTCTTGAACGTTCTTGAGCTACTTTCCTCTTCCATAAAATTCAATCTATCATGTCACATTAACTGATTGTCAATTCATAAAGAATCTACAAAATGTTGATGTCACATCACATTACAGTGACATGTTATGTCATGCCATTAGAACTGCTGCTTGGTGAAGAAGTAACAACTGCAAAATGCTGGATGATCCTAACAGAAGTCCTAGGTAAGCACAGGACCGGTGCAAGGCAGTTTGGCCGGCGCCCTAGGCAAAATTATATTTAGTGCCCCCCACTCGTGCTGGGGGGGGGGCTCCGGAGCAAAGCAGCCGGGAAACGCCTGCTTGCCCAGCACCCCCCCCTGGCCCCGCCACCGGGGCCAGCAGCCCTCTGCGGGCCTGGAGGCAGCGGCGCCTCCGGGACCCGTTTCCAGCCAGCCAGCCAGCTGCTTTCCCTGCTGCCAAGCCGGCCTCGCCTTACAAGGCGGATGTCCTCGGTAGCTAAGCTGCTGCTGCGGGCAGTCCCAGGGGGCCGTCTCTCTGGGAGCGCTAGGACCTGGTGAGAGAAGAGTCTCGTCGGGCTTAGGGAGCGACCAGCGTGGTGGAAGCAGGATAGTTCTCCACGGGAGAGGCGGAGGGAGCAGCAGAGCCAACGGCGCGGCAGGAGACCAAGTGCAGCAGTCCCGCAGCCTCCCGCCCGCCCGCATGTCAGTGGTGGTGGCTGTGCCGCCAATCGGCTGTCCAGGACTCCCAGCAGAAAATTAAAGGGGGGCGCGGAGCGTTTCTGCACCCCCTTTAGCCGTGTGCTCTAGGCAGCCGCCTAGTTTGCCTGGTGATAGCGCCGGCCCTGGGTGAGCAGTCTTTTGCACTTTTTTTTAACATGTAACCAACATGTCCTAGTCCACCAGCTACTTGTCCCAGTCCACCTAGTCCACCAGCTACTTCCCTGAGAGTGGTTTTTTTTTGTCTTTTTTTTAGTTAGTTAGGGTCCTGATGTGCAGTTATGCAAATAACAAAGTAAAAAAGGAAGCAGCTTAATTATGATTGCATGGAAGTATTGTGTGAAGTATGAAGATTTATTGTCTATATAGCCTGCTTTAGTTTTGGAGCATAGTTGTATAGATGACCACAGCAAATCTCTGCCTGCCAACAAACCAACAGGTGTTTTTGAGGCCTAATCAAGGGTTTATATATTCTGATCATCTGCTTGAGAGAATTTTGGTTTTAGTTCTCTTGGTTTGGGGAGAAATGCATTGGCCGTGTCTATTCAAAACTCAGACACCAAATGGTGAGTGCTTCCAGTGGAAAAGGTGTAGAGCAACAGTGTCCTGAATTCTCCCCTCTCTCTCCTCCAGATGTTTTGGATTACAGCTCCCATCATCACTGACTATTGACTATGCTGGCTGGGGCTGATGGGAATTGTAGTCCCAAAGATCTGGAGGGCACCAGGTTGGGCAAGGCTGCTATAACCAACAACTATAGTATTTTGTTCCTACATTCACATCCCTTTCTTTGGGTGGGGGAAGACACATTTTAGATTCTTTGGAAACTTGACTGTGTTGCGAAAGGTTCAGAAGAAACAGATATATGGATGCTGGTGAATTTGAACAATGTGTAACCTTAATTCAGGATTTAAGATTCTTGGTGGGGAATTCATTTTTGTTTTTATTGTTGGTTGGTTGTTTATGGTACGCAGTGCTTTTTTTCTGGAGAAAAAGGTACCGGAACTCTTGGATTACATTTCCTCGGGAGTAGATGGCAATTAAATTGTAATGCAATTAATAGAAGAAAAGGTGCTGGAACTCAGTTCCGGTGAGTTCCACCAGAAAAAAAGCCCTGATGGTACGAATGCATGAACCTACCACATCCCACTATGGGAAGATGTCAACTTTATCAGTGTTAAGTGTATTTAGGAGAGAAGATTCATAATTATCCTTTTAAGACAAGATTTCATTCATTCTCACATTCATTCATTCAAAACCTTTATATAATACCATCCTATTTAGGATTCCAAGACCAATGAACTGAATCTGAATCTTGACAATATAAAAGACACTGTGGATAGATGGTTCTAGGGTCTGGGGAACTGGTGTTCAGTCCATTTTGGAAGGGGTTGCACTCCCTCGGAAAGAGTAGGTGCACAGTCTGGAGGTACTCCCAGATCCAGGCTGTCTCTAGAGGCTTGAGTAGCCTTGGTGGCATGAAGTGCCTTTCACTAGTTTCAGCTGATTTGCTAGCTGCAGGCATTTCTGGACAGAGATAACCTAGCCACAGTAATCTATTTATTTATTTATTATATTTATACCCCGCCTTTTTTCCTGCAAGGAACTCAAGGCGGCTTACATAATCTTCTTCCTCCTCCTCTCCATTTTATCCTCACAACAACCCTGTGAGGTAGGTTAGGCTGAGAGTCAGTGACTGGCCCAAAGTCACCCAGTGAGTTTCATGGCCAAGCGGGGACTAGAACCTGGATCTCCCGAGTCCCAGTCCAACACTCTCACCACTACGCCCAGTAGTTTAATTAGGAAAATCCTGCTAAATGATTTGCGTAGTTAAACAAGATGCACTGATGGTTCCCTGCAAGCAAAGTCTTGATACATGACACAGGGATTACGCCTGCCTCCATCACATTAACCCTTGAAATCTATTCTTACTTCTCATTAGTTGTGTGTTCACTTTTCTGTGATTGCTGCCTAGGAAGTTCGGGTGGTTTTCCTTTCCTTTCAGGTTCCACTGGTAACCTCCCAGTTAGACCACTGCAATGTGTTATATGGATGGGAGGGTGGGTTCCCTTTGAAGATGACTCAGAAGCTTTAATATGGCCACCAGAATTCTGAGTAGTATGGCCAGGTCTTTGCCAATCTTTTTTTAAATATGTAATTGGTTGCTTGTTTGAGTCCATGCCCAATTCATAGATTCATAGATCATGGAGTTGGAAGGGCCTACAAGGCCATCAAGTTCAACCCCCTGCTCAGTGCAAGAAGCTTCTTCTTCTTACCTTTAAAGTCCTAAATGGCTTGACAGCAAATATCTGAAGGAGCACCTCTTTCCGATATCAATTGGCCCATGTGTTAAGATTTTTGCTGAGGTCCTTCTCCAGGGGCCTCTTTTATTAGAGGTACTCTATTCCACATCAAAGGAGAGGACCTTTTCAGCAGTGGCACCCTGGCTGTAGAATGCCCACCCTAAAAAGGGTTGCTTGGGACCTGCATTGCCATTTCTCTAGCACAAGGCAAACGTATTTTTTTTATTTACCCAGGCATTTGAAATTGTTGCACATTTTAATTAATTTATTGATTGTTTCTGTTTTATTATTGTTATTTGTACTTATCCACAATTTGTTGGACACTGCCCTGGTATCCTAAATAGGATGTGTGTGTGTGTGTGTGTGTTGAATGAATGAATGAATGAATGAATGAAACCTTGTCTTAAAAGGATAGCTATGAATCTTCTCGCCTAAATAAACACTGATAGAGTTGTCATCTTCCCATAGTGGGGTGCAATCTCAGCCCTTGTGCTACATTAGCTAAAGCCCCAATCCATACAGTCAGACTGTTTTGTTAACTTTTTACATATACAGTATTTGATTACAAAAATTTCCAGAGTGGTAGCCGTGTCAGTGAATGGTAACTGTTAAGGTAATCATCACTCCCTGTACCTTTTGCATTTCAATTCCCTCTGACAACACATCTCTCCCATCCCCTTACCCTAATGTGTATATGAATCTGCTAATTTGAGGTTAACATTTCTTGCATGTGATGAAGTAGACAGTGTCCATAAAAGCTTATGCCAGAATAAATATGTTAGTCTTTAATGTCAGGAATAAAGCTTTTCATGAAAAGTGGGTCAGAATGGAGTCATTCAAAGAAACCTCTGAAATGACAACATGAGACGCTGTCCTGAACATCATTTCACAGTTCTAAATGTTCTTATTCCACGGTTCTATGGACTTTGAAGAAGCCCGAGTGCAAGGTGAAAGGAAGAAACGTGCTAAGCGAAAAGCACATCAAATGAATCCTTTACAGGACCATCTTCCATCTGGTAACCTGTGTCCTCACTGTGGGAAGCTGTGTGGATCTAGAATTGGCCTCCACAGTCACTTACGGACCCATCGCTAGAATCTACACAATTTTCTTTAGAATTTCCTCCTTTTAAAATCTCCTTTTTGTACATTCTGATCCTGGAAGACAATCTTACTCGGTCACGAGTGATCGCCTGATGATGATGATGATTCCAAGTTTGCCGAGATGGTCTATATTAGGTGTCTGTGGTTTGCAGTTCCATTCCTTCTTGGAGCATAAGCTTGTACACACAACTTTGCAACAGAAAGGCTAATGAAACAGTTGGTCCATAGGCATTATGTTAGGGAAGAAGTATAATACAAAACTTGAAAAGTTCTGGAATCTCTTAAGGTATACCTGCTGACCAATATAGTTATATATTAAACCTGCATATTTCCTTTTTTGTCATAGCAACTGAAATGGAGCATATAGTTGCACATTAACATGAACTTTATATTCCTTAATATAAAAAACCAAGGCCTATTTTCAAACTGTTATTGATTTGCCTTCCCTTGCCTTCCTGTACGTAATTGAGTAACTTAATTTAGACTGCAATCTTATACACACTTACCCGAGAGTAAGAACCATTACATTCAATGGGGCTTCCATCTGAATAGACATGCATAGGCTTGCATTGTTAGTCACTGACATAATGACTGGGTTCGCACGACATGCTAAGCCACCGTAGCTTATAAGCCAAGCTTGCTAGGCAGTGTGGCTTGTCATGTCATCCGAACCTGCCCATTGTCTCTTTTTCTTATTAAAAACTAGCTTTTGCCCACGGCTTCGCTCGCGTGATGAAGAGTGACCGTGCCAAGTTTTCATGGGTTGTCATTTTCCTATAGGCACCATTTGTTCAAAATTCCTTAAGGTCGCTGACCGCTGTTTTGAATCGCTCCATAGGAAAGGTCCTCCGGGACTACATAATGGAATCCCAGCTCCCCCGGGACTACCAGCTCCCCCGGGACTGCACAATGAAATCCCAGCTCCCCCGGGACTACACAATGAAATTCCTGCTCCCCCTCCCGGGACTACACAATGAAATCCCTGCTTCACTCCCTGGATTACACAATGAAATCCCTGCCTTTCCCGGGACTACACAATGAAAATCCAGCTCCCCCAGGACTGCACAATGAAATCCCTGTTCCCCCAGGACTACACAGTGAAATCCCTGTTCTCCCCACCAGGACTGCACAATGATATCCCTGCTCCCCCCTCCAGGGCTGCACAATGAAATCCCAGCTCCGCCCCGGCTGTGGTTCATATGAACATTCTTTTTTGACGCAGGAGAGATTTGCATATCCACTCCTGATTGGCCCCTGTGGCAGTTCATACGAACATTCTATATGTTGTTGAAGCGATCTGCATAACCGCTCCTGAATGGCCCCTGTGAACATTCCAAGTGACGCCATTGGCTCTCATCTATTTTGGGCTGTACAGGCGCAGCGAGGGTTTCTTGGAGATTTGAACCCACCAGTCTTTGTCCTTGGGTGATGGAGAGTATGCGTGCCAAGTTTGGGGCAGATCCGTCAAAACATGATGGAGCCTATGCGACGAAGCCCCGCACACAGCAGTCATTCAGTCAGGCAGTTATTTAAAAAGTTTCCCTCCCTTTTCACCCCCTCAGAGAACATTCTAAATGGCCTAGGGGAGATTTGCATACCCAGCCCCATTGGCCCCTGCAGGAATTCATACGAACATTCTAAGTGTTGTATGGGCTATTTGCATAACTGCTCCTATTGGCTCCTGCAGCAATTCTGAGGTGAGGCCGATTTACATAACGGCTGCCCTGTTGTTTTGCCCATAGGAGATATGAGTGTGGGGTGATTTTTGCCCCCCCTTTTCACCCCTTTAGGGACGTAATTTCCAAAAATCCTTCCGTAGTGAGTGTCTACGTCATAAAATCAATGTTCCTTCAAAATTGTTCCTAGATTAAACGGTTTGAGCTGGGCATTTATGAGTCAGTCAGTCAGTCAGGACACTTTCTTTTATATGTATATATATATAGATTATGTATCCTTAGACTGAATTTAAACTCTGACATTTTTAGAAGCTAGCATCCCCTTTTCTCATTGGACATTGGTGTCATACAATGGATATTAATTGTCCATTAGAATTAAGCACCTATTAGGGATTCCTTGATGTCCCCCATATATATGGTTGTCCCATATCTGAGCCCCGTAGCACCTGATGGATACCCCTTATTTCAGACACCACAACTCCAAATTGTCTTTAATTCTGAATCCTAGTATGTGTTCTCACACACAGTAGATGGGCATTTCAGTATATATATTTTTATTGTCTGGGGGACTAATATGATATTTATTGATGTGCTAAGGAAAGATGCTGTTATATGAGGTCTGTATTTTTTCTGGAAGATCAAGACATTCTGAGAAATATACTTATGTTCACATTTTCTCTTCCCTGAAGCTATATAATAACTAGGATTCAGATGGATATTTTTTTTATAATGGGGTCCCTGAATATTTGAAGGTAAACTCAAGGTCATATGAAGCAAGAAAGGGTTTACATGGCTATTGATGTGATACTTTGTTGTCTTCATGTAAAATGTTTGTGGAGGTCACTTTATAAGATGCTCTATTCTTTGCCAAAATATCAACTAGGGTAGGAAGGATCTTTATCCCCACCTCAAGACTAGAAATATATTGCTCATCCATACACTTTTTGTGCTAGGGATAGGCATATTAACAACAAGTGCAACAACAATTCTAAATTATCAAGGCCCTTATTCCACATTTTATCGTTATACAAAGACTCAAATAATATAGATTGAGTCTGCCACTGTTAATAATTTTCAATTCATGTACATTTCCTGAGAATTGTACCTGATGTGCCAACAGAGTGTGTGGGGTGGTGGGGGTGGTGGGTGGCAATGGTAAAGACTAGAGACAATGCATGCTCTGTCTACTACCTTAGCACATCTGACTCTTGTTAGAATTGATATTGTCTTTTCTCATTCAGTTGAGCCTTCAAATCCAACATAGTTTGCAGGAAAATAATGTCTTGTGCAATGTATCAGAAAAATAAGTTATATGTGGAATAGAAGGTATATGGCATGAAAACCATGTTAGTTTTTTCTATGGCAATATCTCAAGTCAAACTGAAGAGAATGTTACTATTACAATGCCTGTTTCTATCTATCAGTTCTCTAAAGCTAATGACTTTTACCTGAAACATATTTTATGTTACAGGTGCAAGTTAATATGCTTACCAAAGATAAAATAGAAAATAGGCCATAAAACCAGCTTGTTTTCATCAGATCAGACTTTATCCAATTTGTGGAGGTAATCTTGTTGACACCAAGTGTTGCCATGGGATAAAGTATCTTTCCCTTTACTTCGACATGAGGCACAATATTCAGCTTCAAGAAGAAAGGATAGGTGAATTGGAAAAATAGCCAGCCAAATTTGATACAGATGTTTGAAAAGCCTCTTTATACTTGTTTAGAAATTACTTTTAGCATCGAAAAATGTACAAGTGTTGTCATTAGAGTGAAGGACTCTGCAATAAAACTATTTGTTTTATCAAATATTTGTTGCTAATAGATATATATTTTAATAATGTGGAATAGGTACTGCTTGGCTTTAAAGATCAAAACAGAACAAGATAAAAATCTGAAAAACCCACAGAATAATAAAGTAATGAATACTGAAGTTGTCTGAAGATGCTTCTAGATGCTCTGCCTCATTCACGGAATTTTACGGTTGGTCCAAATACTGTTTTCTTTCATTTATAACCCTCCTATGTTTTCCCACTTTTTCTGCCTTTTTTCTTACCATGAAAAGAAAACCCATTAAAAAGGGAAAGATGGAATACCTGCACAATGACTTTTGATTGGTAGTGCTAGGAGCTGTCCATCTGGAATCATCCCCGGTTTAACCTGACTACTGGAAGACCAAACAAGATTTGATTTTTAACTAGGGTTGCAGGGGAGGGGGGATTGTTCAGTTCACATTTTATTGCAAATTTGCCTAATTTTGCACTTTCAAACCATTATGCAAACTGAAACTCAGTCACAGAGTGATCCAGTGTGGCTGCCTGTAACCCTCTGAACATGGAGGATTACAGGTATCCAATGGAAGGTGGCTGGAAAGCACCTTCCATTGCCTCCACACTTCCCTCGCCCTCCAAAACAGATGGCCAATTTTGGCACCTAAGTGTTTTACACCAGCTCACAAGGAGAGGAGCTGGAGGCACTGCTAGGATTCCACATAGGATGCTAGTGCCTTGCTCCTACCTGCCTCACCCTCTTAACGCCAGCTCTGAAGTTGGTCTTACATCTTTGGAGCCAACAGTCAGTGTGGAAAGAACCACACTGGCTGTGAGGGCAGAGGGAGAGTACTCCGAATTTGGAGTCCCAGCTCTGACCTCAGAGAGCTTTTCCGAGGTCGGAGCTGGAACTCCAAATTATCCTATGGCCATTTAGACAGCATCTAGTGGCAACAGGATTGCACCCTTAACCTTCAAAATTCGCCCATCTCCAAATTTTGCAGTGGAGTTCTCCAACAAAAAGAAATGTGTACAAAATACAGACTTTAGGAAAAATAAAATTAAAAATGCATTAGATTAGAAAAATTGCTTGCACAAATGTGTATACTAGGCAAAAATGCATACAAAAATGCATGTATTAGGGAAAATGTGCATTAGTCACCAAGACTGTGTCTAGAACATTTTCTCAATTGTCTTCTGTATGTCATCTGACTATAGAGATAATAATGATATGTCAGTGTTGAAACCTAGCATAGAATTGTGCCTGGAAGACTGCAAAAAACCCCAACAACACTGGAGGCACCGGGACAACCCCACATAGTTAGACATATTTAAACACATAGGGAGTCTTCTTACTCTCCTAAAGATAAGGAAAAGATCTAAATACATACAGGCTGTGCATTGCTAAATACAAGACATGTTCCCTTTTCCTACCTGCTTGAGAAAAAAGTATGTAAACTGTCTGAACCAGGCAAATTCCAGTATTTACAAAATGCCAATAAAGTGTAATTAAAACTTGTCAATTTTCATTTTGAATGTTGATTGCAAATTTCAAAGTTATATTCAGAAGAAAAATAAATATGAGGTTGAGAAGTTATTCAATTAAACAAATATTTGTGTGTGATTCATGGACAAGGATATGATTTGAGCCCTTCATTAAAAGACATAATTTGCATAATTCAAATAATGTAGCCTTTCAAGTTTTTCCTAAGAGTTTAAAAATCTCAGTGGGCCTAGGTGAACCAATCCCACTACAACTGAGGTGGCTTTGGACAAGACGTAGAGTATAAACTATTTACAGTCATGCCTTGGATTGAGAGCATAATTCATTCCGGAAACGTGCTTGTAATCCAAAACACTCTTATCATAGAATCATAGAAAAGTAGAGTTGGAAGGGGCCTACAAGGCCATCGAGTCCAACCCCCTGCTCAATGCAGGAATCCAGGTCAAAGCATCCCTGACAGATGGCTGTCCAGCTGCACCTTGAATGCCTCCAGATTGGGAGAGCCCACCACCTCCCTAGGTAGTTGGTTCTGTGGTAAGGAAGTTAAGCCACTTCCTAGGTTCGTTTTTTAGCTGACTTATGGCCCAATAAATCAACCAGAGTGGGTAAAATGTTTTTTAAAATATTCCCTTATATCCTTTTGGGAATGCTCAACAAACAGAGAAACCACCAGAGGCTCACTGGCTGGGGCTTCAGGGTCTATTCCTCCGAACAAGCGGATTTGTTGTTTTAATCGGTACAGAAATTGTGCTGGAGATTCTGCTGACAACTGCAAACATTCCTTAACCCTTGCCCAGTTCACGGTTTTTCGCCCCATTTTTTCTAAACAAGTTACCAACACGTCCCTAAACCTTTCAAACAAGGCCTGCCCCACAGCATCAGTTATATCCCAGCCTGGATCAGCATTTGGGAAGGCTATGATGTTCCCAATTGCCTGTGTTCCTAAAGCATCATTTACAAGGGCTTTTAGTCGGTGGTACTGTTCTGGCTGAAGGAGTGCTTCTAAAATGGCCAAAGTGTCTGACCAATCAGGCTTATGTGAGCGAAAAATGGTTTTTATACGCTGTACAAAACTGTCTGGGTCCTCTGTCAATCCTGGGGTTGAGGATTGTCACAGGAGGATTTCTTGTGTACTCAGAGGGACGTATTGATACGTATGCCTGAGTTCTGTGCGGCCAGGGACTGCCTCCTGCCCACCTGTATCACCTGCCCCTCCCCTCCTAGTTGCGGTGCAACTGCTGCCACTGGAGGAATATACACTGGTGTCGTGTTGGTCAAGAGTGGATACAGACCAACTTGACGAGTAAGGTAGGGTGGGGGTTTATTTGCAGGAGGTGCAGGAGGTTCTACCTCAGAAGGCTTGAGGTAGCCCTTCCAATATCCTACCTCTGTCCAAGCATACCAATAATCCAATTGTCCTGGGAATTTGTCCTCTAGGGCTACCCGAAGGTCCCTTAGGATCTGTTTTTCCCAGGACCCATTCTTGGGCCAAGTACTTCCCCCTATGCATGGCCATTCCTCAGTACAAAGAGTTTGTAACCGTGTTTTTGACAAAGTCTTACTTCTAGGTAAAGAGGCAAATTCTTGGAGCACTATTGCTAAAGGTGCCCCTTTTGGAACACTTTGATTCCCACCCATGGTGTATTGTGGCACAGAATGCTTCCTTTATGATCTCCTCACTCTGGTGTGTGTGTAGTGCTTTTTGTTCAGTCCACACACAAACACACAACACTCACACGTCACTGGATCATGGGAGGGGGTTCAATCAGGCCCACTTGCTTTTGAAGCTCTGCCGGTCATTGGGTTTTACCCCTCGCAAACAGAGATCAGAGCGTCTTGACCTGATTTAGTCCTGATTTATATACATTCTTCAGCAGGGAGATTTGGAAAGGGGGAGGGAGACCCTGTCTGGTGGAAGGGCGGTATTCAGCTTGTGGCCTAGGACCAGCCCTTATTCCATCAGCTCATAAATTCTAATAAACGGAGGAGAGAGAGATGTGGGTCTGTCTGTATTAGTAACAGCTCATAAATCTAATAATGTGCACACACACACACATATGCTTACTTTCCCTGCCTGTTCGGAAACCGAACAGTTCATGGTTCTAATGACACACGCACATTGACATTTTCACATGCACATGTATGCCACCCCTCTTTGAAGGTTTCTCTTTTTCCTAAATCCTATACCTTTCAATATCAATAACACAATATCAATAATAATAACACAATATCAATAACACAATGCAATAACCAAGACCCAGAGAAAAATGAAAAGGAGGTATTTCAGTTCAATTTTGCCCATATCCTAGGAGAACTGTTTGACAAGAGGCGTCCCTCTTGAAAAACCTGTTGTTCTCCAGTTTGGGAACCTTACTCCTGTCACCATGCCCACTGCCTGGATTCACACAGAAGTTCCTGGTTCCCCCTAGTGACTGAACTTTGTCAGTCCACCTCCTAGGCGCCTTACCAGACCGGAATTCAGTTTACCCTTTTAGACCGTCCTTAGCAGAATCCCGGATCAATCTCCTCCCTTACAAGAAACCCATTGAGGTGAACTCACCAATTGCCGGCTGAGTAATTTGTCATGGAGGAAGAATGTCCAAAACTCTGGGCTGGAGGTCCCAGCCGAGTCGCCAAATTGTGGTAAGGAAGTTAAGCCACTTCCTAGGTTCGTTTTCCAGCTGACTTATGGCCCAATAAATCAACCAGAGCGAGTAAAAAGAATTCCTTTATTCAAATACAGCACTGTATGGTTCCACTCCAAAGCAGAGTGAGACCCCCACCATTAGAAATACAAGCATTTTTATACTCTTTCTACAAGCATCTTACTTTCGCGCATGCGTGTTAACAAATTCTATAAGGTGAGCTCATTGTTTCTTTCTACTGTGACATAATTATGTTTTTACAATATCTGGTCTCTCTTTCAAGCAGTAAATAACAATTAATTGACCTGTGTGTACTGAGGAGTTTTTAGGGAGTGAAAGGCATCTTTGAAGTAACTTCTCCTTATCTCAATACCAATTAACTGTTAGACACAGGTTCACTTCAACAGGTCACAAGAAATCAAGAGGCCCCTTAGAGGCCCTTTGTATTAGCATTATGTGAGATAGAACTTTCTACATACAGAGTAGCATAGGATTACATACAAGTAAAAGCATAGGAAATATTTGTTGCAAGTTATGTGATTATATACCGTAGAAATTATATACTGAAATTATATTTTACCACAATTCCATTGTCTTATTGCTCTGACAGTCAGGACATTTTTCCTGATGTTTAGGTGGAATCTAGGTTCCTGTAACTTGAGCCCATTATTCCGTGTCCTGCAAACTGGGATGATCGAGAAGAGATCCTGGCCCTCCTCTGTGTGACAACCCTTCAAGTACTGGAAGAGTGCTATCATATCTCCCCCAGTCTCCTCTTCTGAAGGCTAAACATGCCCAGTTCTTTCAGTCTCTCCTCATAGGGCCTTGTTTCCAGTCCCTTTATCATCCTTGTTGCCCTCCTCTGAACCCTCTCCAGTTTGTCTACGTCCTTCTTAATGTGTGGTGCCCAGAACTGGACACAGTACTCAAGATGAGGCCTAACCAGTGCTGAGTAAAGGGGAATTATCACTTCATGCGATTTGGAAGCTATACTTTTATTAATGGAGCCCAAACTAGCATTTGCCTTCTTTGCAGCCACATCGCATTGCTGGCTCATATTCAGTTTGTGATCTACCACAATTCCAAGATCCTTCTCACTTGTTGTATTGTTGAGCCAAGTGTCTTCACACAATGGTGAAGAGGAGGGACATTCCAGGGGGTTCTTGTCATTGGCCCCTGCTGGGGTGTGGGCCCTCGGCAGGTGCCCAATTATGGCTACCCTTGAGGCTGGCCTCAAGTTCAAAATTCAGTAGCTAAATTCTCTTCCACATTCATTCTGGGTGCAAAAGTTATTAGATCAGCAACTCCATTTAAGAATTAGATTTTGCTTAAAAAAAGAAAAAGAAAATCTACATATAATGAAAAATGAGATTGTGCATGATTTCAATTCATTGTGCTGATGCTCAGCTTTATACAATATGAAGTAGCTGTGAAGAACACTCTTAAATGTTAATTGCTATGTTTCAGCTACTAAATTATGTTTGCTTTAAGGCATTCCCATAATATATATATATATATATATAGGAGAGAGAGCCTCAGAGTTCAAAACATTCTCCTGACAACTTTGCCGGCAGCACCAAAAAAGCAATGCATCCCTGAATAGCAAGAGCAAGGTTCTGAATGAAATTATAGAAATCTGGAACACTGTCAGGTCTCATACTAAACAGTACTGATATACCTGGAACAGTGAAATGTAAAAGTGATTAATGTTTCTTAGGACTCCCAATGCTACTCCTATTGAAAGGAAGTAGTGACAGATAATGACCCCAATCCAGCTACGGTATATTTGCTTCACAAGGAAGCGTGTCGCTTATGACTAGTAGCAGCATGAGAAAGTGGACGAGGACAGGGATCAGCACTCAAAATGTGCATTATTAATGGCAATGCAGAGCAGCATATTGTTGCAGGGTTTTATTGTTTTAAATTGTACACTACTTGATTGCTTTTTAGCAGATAACGTGCATATAAATAAATAAATAAATAAAATGCACTGCAAGCCATATGAAAATCTGGTCTGCATGCATTCAAAGCTTGCCATATGTCTGGAACTGCCTTGTTCAATCAGTGCCTTTGAGTCCAGTGAGCACAGGGGAAACCATACCTCTTGAAGAACATGCCACTAGTTGTGTATGCCACAAAACTTTTAGGTAAAAGGATGCTAACAAAACCCATGATCAATATCATAATCCTACTGAGAAATAATTTTATTCTGAGGATTATCTTATATTGATACACATCCACTTATACTAAACTGGACTATTAATAATAATTTAAAAAAATAGAGGGAGGGGAATGGATCAAGGGGGGGTAAATGCAGTCAGGCTGCAGTGCTCATCTGTAATTTTTGCTAGGTTCAGAAGGGAGCATTTCTCTAGGTTATTCAACTTTGTAGTCCCTTTTATAATATAAACTTGTTATTATCACCTGGACATTACTTCTCACGATCACAGTGGCATTTAGGTGAGGTGATAGGAACAATTCCTGTGTGCAAATGTACATTTGTGCTAATGTGCATTAGCAGAAGGACAACCCCCCCCAGTAAAAACAAAACAAAACAAAAACAGTCCACAAGTCCACATGACTCAGAAAAAAATGGTCTGCTGCAGAATCCACAGGTCGGATTCAGAGAAATCTGAACTCATTTGAATCTGCTGTGGATTTCTCTGGTATCCCTACTATTAAGTGTATAGACAATTTGTCTCTGTCTCTCCTCATCTATGTTGATTGTTGGCTACACTTACAGTGTACCATATGGCAACTACCAGGGATGGGGACTCGGACTCGAGGACTCGACTCGTGAGTCGGACTGAGTCCCCCCTCTGACTCGACTCGGACTCGAGTCCCAATATTTTTAATGGGACTCGAGACTCGACTCGGGACTCGAGACCAAGGACTCGTCAACATCCCTGCTTGATGCCACCTGCAGGTGCTGCCTGGACCCAGTTGCAGTAACAATCCAAGTTTATTTTTTAAAATCATTTTCCTAATGCAACCTTTCAGACATTTTGGGTTTGGCTGCCTCTGCCTGCCTGTTTGGGGTTCCCTGCCTCCTCTGCCTGCCTGGTCTCTTCTTAACTAGTTCCACAGTTTGAATTGTCCAAGACAAAGGCCTCTGCCTGCCTGTTTTGGGGTTCCCTGCCTCCTCTGCCTGCCTGGTTATTTTGGGTTTGTCTGCCTGGTCTGTTCTTGCCAAAATCAGTTGCAGAGTTTTGAGATAAAAAGGCACACTTGTGCCTAGAATTTATTTAAGCCACACATCTGAAGTAGCCTTATTTTGTTGGGCGAAAACCCCATTGATTTTAATAGGGACTCGTGGAGTCAGCTTTGGGAGTGACTTGGGACTCGTGACTCGTGAGTCACCATTTTGGAGCAAGGACTTGGACTCGGACTCGAGACTCGGGTCCAAAGACTCGTGACTCGACTCGTGACTCGAGACCAAGGACTCTTCAACATCCCTGGCAACTACACACACAAGGAGTCATCAAGGAGAGTTGGCAACATTGCTAGTATTTCTGCCAGCATGGCTGTACAATACATACATCAGCTTTGCTAAGACGTGGTGAAATGCAGCTGGACATCAATTTTTGTGTGCAGCAGGTTAGAAAATGACCTCTAAGCAAATGCATGGACTTTCATGATTATTTACGTACTGTTCACCATTTTCTGTCCAATTCAGAATATATTTTATAAGATATTATTTGTAAGAGGCAGGAGTAAGGTACAGCTAAATTACAAAAGTGCCCCGGCTAAAGGGTTGAAGTAGGGCTCAAATGACTTACCCCTTATTTTTTATTTTTTTGCCAATGTGAAGATCATGTCCAGTTCTTGGGTTTAGAGCACCCCCTTTCATTTACACACACACACACACACACACACACACACACACACACACACACACACTTGAAATGGGTATGTCCAAGCTGGTGGTGAAATTGTGTGATGTTGGATCAGGATACAGGCCTGTGGCTTATGCTGGCTCAACTTGTCTGAGCGTGGAAAGCTAAGCAGGGTCAGGCCTGGTTATTATTTGGATGGGAGACCCCTCATCTAGTTTCCTGCATTGAGCAGGGGGTTGGACTCGATAGCCTTGTAGGCTCCTTCCAACTCTATGAAATCTACCCATATGATTATGTTTGCCACACATCACTAAATGCTGCCCCATATCAGGCACACTGTGAATAAGTAAAGAAAAAAGGGAGCGGATACGGTGATTAAATTCTAACCAAAGATCACCCAAGGTCACCACTACACAAAGGATAATAACTAAAAGGGAAAAGATATTCATTCCTATGGTAACCTCACTGTATTTGATCTTCACTGTAGAGAGCAGGAGCTTTTACAACTGTAGGACACGATTCCTTGGAAGGCTTGCTGAACCGTGAGGAGCTGTGGAGTCAAAATGGGTCAGCAGACCGGTAACCTATCAGCTGGACCTGAACCATTTTTATAAGAAGAGTAAGATGTTGGCCTCCGTTACAGCAACCTGAGCTGATCTTGAATGATTTATGTTACAGGAGTGGAGGGGTTTGGGTTTTTTTTTGCTTTTTGTTTGCCTCTGTTACAGCTGCACACTGCCACTACTATCACAGCAGAGTTTATTGTGGATGCACTGTTCAAGGTTATCACAGGAGTGAAGACATTCCCCCCACCACCACTGCTATTCTTTGAACTTTCCTAAGAAAATTATACTAATGAATTGATGGATTATGTTAAAAATGTCATATGGCTCTTCCACTATTGCAGAAGTGATATGATGTATATTTATTTATTTGTCCTTCCATTGGCGAAGTGGTTTGAGTGTTGGACTGGGACTCGGGAGATCTGGGTTCTAGTCCCCGCTCGGCCATGAAGCTCACTGGGTGACTTTGGGCCAGTCACTGACTCTCAGCCTAACCTACATCACAGGGTCGTTGTGAGAATGAAATGGAGAGGAGGAGGATTATGTAAGCCACCTTGGGTTCCTTGCATGAAAAAAGGCAGGATATAAAGATAATAAATAAATAAATAATATAATATAATTTTATATGTATCAGAGAGCAATATCATGTACAGTCTGCCCTTTCTTTATTATCTAATGTCTACAGTGCATCTCCCCGTTACTTGATGTTTATACAAATAGATGTTATTGTGCTATGAGCTCTTTCTTTTTTCATTGATGTCTATTTTTTTACTATGCCACAGATATGTCATTCTTGACTCTTCTAGCTTGCTCATCTGCCTGGTCGCTACTGCTTCTTCCTTCTCCTCTGCCTAGAATACAAAAGTGCTCCACTGCTGGGTGCCTGAAATGTGAGTGGCAGTGGCACAAAATCTCTTCCTCTTTCAGGCCCCTAAAGGGTGCTTTGTTTCCCAGAGCAGGGTTGCAGTGGCAGCAGAAGTAGCAACAGGGCTTCAACAGACAAGACTGACATACAGGATTTGGTTTTGTGGCAGACATTAATGAGTCAATTTTTAAATCATCATCAGTTTATTTGCAATTGAAACATTTTTATAGAATCTAGGTTTGGCCCTCCGCTTTTACAGTTTCAGAGTCTCCTACAGTATTGGAAGCACTTATAGAGTGCAATCAGTCATATTCATCCATAATCCATGTTTATAAATAGTTATTATTGGTGAATAAACATGACAGAATAATAGAATAGTAGAGTTGGAAGGGGCCTATAAGGCCATCGAGTCCAACCCCCTGCTCAGTGCAGGAATCCAAGTTAAAGCATCCCTGTCCAGCTGCATCTTGAATGCCTCCAGTGTGGGAGAACCCACTACCTCCCCAGGTAATTGGTTCCATTGTTGTATTGCTCTAACAGTCAGGAAGTTTTACCTGATGTTCAGCCCGAATCTGGCTTCCTGTAACTTGAGCCCATTATTCCGTGTCCTACAGTCTGGGATGGTTGAGAAGAGATCCTGGTCCTCCTCTGTGTGACACCTATCAAGTACTTGAAGAGCGCTATCATATCTCCCCTCAGTCTTCTCTTCTGAAGGCCCAGTTCTTTCAGTCTCTCGTCATAGGGCCTTGTTTCCAGTCCCCTGATCATCTTTGTTGCCCTCCTCTGATCCCCCTCCAGTTTGTCTGCATCCTTCTTAAAGTGTTGTGCCCAGAACTGGACGCAGTACTCAAGATAAGGCCTAACCAGTGCTGAGTAGAGGGAAACTAGCACTTTACGTGATTTGGAAGCTATACTTCTATTAATGCAGCCCAAAATAGCACTTGCCTTTTTTGCAGCCACATCACATTGCTGACTCATATTCAGCTTGTGATCTACAACAACACCAAGACTCATATTCAGCTTGTGATCTACAACAACACCAAGATCCTTCTCAGTTGTAGTATTGTTGAGCTAAGTACGGATACGGTGCAGTTTCCTAGATGCAGAATTGCAAATAAACTGATGATGATTTAAAAATTGACTCATTAATGTCTACCACAAAACCATCCTGTAACTGTGCATTTGGTTTCTTTTTCCTAGATGCAGAACTTGGCATTTATCCCTATGAAATTTCATTCAGTTGTTTTCAGCCCTGCACTCCAGCCTATTGAGATCACTTTGAATTTTGTCTCTGTCTTCCAGGGTCTTAAGCAGGAATGGAATAGGGAACTAGATTGTCCCATTTCATTTAATCAATTGATCACCACTTTAGCGTCTGTATCTGAAGAATCTATGTATCTCAGGTAATGTCTTATTCAGCAAAAACTCTTGTTCTGTGTCTACTGGACACCACGACATCTCCTTAATAAGGGTTTGTCTAAGTCAGCAAATTGCTGGATGTGTATCACAGCTAATGCTTCTTTTAACCATATATTTTGGCAATGCCCAATGGTTGCCTCTTTTTGGGGGGAGGTTATTATATGGATAAACCTTGTATTGGAATACTCTTTAATATTTACTGATATACATGTCCTCTTAAATTATCTACCCGTATCCTGGAAGTTAATGCATGGCTAGCACAAATGAATTCTCCACACCCTTTTGACAGCTAAAAGACTGGTATTACAACATTGGAAGGATAAACACTCACTTCCTATAATGCAATGGACTGAGGACCTACTACGTTTTCAACACTTGAACGGATGATATATAGATGCCACTTGTAAATGGGTGCTTATATGGATATTTGGTCTGCTTTTGTTGAAGTTGATGTATAATTCTTAGAAAGCCATATTTTCACACACACACACACACACACACACTTTATTTGCATGCATTGAAATTGATATATTCACATTTATGTAGCTACATTTTTTTCTTTTCCTCTTTTTTGCTTTGTTTTATAGTAATCTTACATTATTATTATTATTATTATTATTATTATTATTGATGATGATTTAAAATACTACTAATGTAAGCCCTTGTGTGTGGAGGGGGGTGGCATTGTAGCAGCAGGCCCTGCCCCTGACCTATGCATGTTCATTAGAATATTTGAACAGCTGTATGTCCAGGGGCGCTGTCCTGGTATTTTAACAATTATTTGTAGTCAGGGATGGAATCTACTACTGCAGTGCTTTCTTCCCCTAGTCGCATGCATTCATTCTAAGCATATATAATGTCTTAAATGGCCTTTAATGTTAGTTGAAACTGGTGTGTCTTTTTTTTTAAATTTTTTTAAAAAAAATTTACAACAATACAAAGAAAATAACACACATATAACTTATATAGTGCTCCCATCACCACGGGACCAAATAATACAATATCTCTATAATTATTCATTATTCCAAAAATACAACATGTCTTGACACGGCATACTCCCTTTCCCCTTTTTTAACACATATTCCAAAAATAAACCCCAAATATCCTTAAAAATATTTTTCTTTAATTGACCCCTTTTGCATTTGATATTACAAGTCAACATATCATTTAATGCCATATCCCATACTTCTTTATACCAATCGGTAATAGTGAAAACTTGCTGATTTTCCATTTCCTTGCTATCATTAATCTACCTGCCGTTAACAAATTTATAATTAATTCTTTAACATTTTGAGGACCGGCCACCTTTTCAGTTATTGATAGCAAAGCTAATTTAGGACAAACCTCTAGGTCAACTCCAACAATTTCTGATATTTCTTCAAAAATCATTTTCCAAAAATCCATTACATTTTTACAACTCCACCACATATGAGCATGTGACAACTCCCAGCTCCTGACAACCTCGCCAGCACATTGGAGAACATTTGTTATCTATTCTATTTAATCTCACCGGAGTCAAATACCATCTCCAAATTAACTTGTAAAAATTCTCTTTAATTCTTATTGACATATTTTTCAATATTCGCCTATCCCAAATCTTATTCCACTCATCCTTTGATATTTCTTCTTCAAACTCTGTATCCCAAACTATTTTAAGATTTTCCGCGTGCTCTTCTGATTTCTGCAACATTTTATATAACATTTTGTAAGACCCCCTAGCTGATGCATTTCCTTCTATAAGTTCTCTAGACATAACCAACTGCTCAAATGCGGTGAAATCTCTTTCATGCTCCTGTCTCCTCTTCCATTTCTTACCCCATTGTACTAATTGAATTAAGTTTAACCATGAAATTCTTCCTGCTCCAACCCTATCAATTATTTGCTGTCTTGACTCCATTTTTTCCAGCCAATCCATTAATCTTATTACCCTTTTCTCTCTAAAAATTCGTTCTAAATGTCTAACATTCTCTGGAAAATCCTCCATTACCACCACTGGAGTAAGCGGGGATATACCTGGTATAAATATTTCCTTATTTCTACTCCAAATTTCTAACATATTTTTTAAAAAGGGATTTTCTAATCTTTTTATCATAATATGTCCTTGTTTCCTTCCTCTGTACTGTACTATGCTTCCTTCCTCTCTAACCTGCCATCTGAAAGGGAGAGATGTGTCCTCTCCATGCATCCCAGGCTTTGGATAAGATGTGAAAGTACAGTGATACCTTGGATTGCAAGTAACTTGGTTTGAGAGCGTTTTGCAAGACAAGCGAATTTTTAAATATTTATTTATTTATTTTTTTACTTGATATACAAGCGACGTCTTGCAATACAAGTACTATAGTACGGCTTAAATTAAAAATCTCTGTACAATTTTTTTGGGGGGGAATTTCGTTTTGATATAAGAGTGTTTTGGATTACAAGCATGTTTCCAGAATGAATTATGCTCTCAATCCAAGGCATGACTGTATGCGGTGAAGAAGCATGAGTCACTTTATAAAATATGGCATGATCTTATTTTTTATACAGATCAGAAAATCATTTGATTTCATACAAATACTAATATTTGTCAGAACCTTTCCTCAGTCTATGGAAAAGAGGCTAAATGCAATTTGTTATTATGAAGAACTGTAAAGTAAACCTCCAGGCAACCAATGGGTTCCACCTATATTTTTGTCTGTAAAGTAAAATGGTGGTGGTGGGGCATTAAATGTACTACCCTCTGTCAATAACTAGATTTAAATGCAATGTATTGTCTGTCTTTGGAAAATTAATAAAATGTATTTTAAGAGTGGGGGGAAGAGAAGGAGGAGGAGGAGGAGGAGGGGGAGCAGTGGCGGGTGGCCATGTGTCACTCCCACTGTCCATCTTATATATAAGATATATCATCATCATTATTATTATTGTTAATAATAATAATAATAATAATAATAATAATAATAATAATAATTATTATTATTTATCACCCATCTGGCCGGCAACCGGCCACCCTGGGCGATGTACACAGATAAAAACACAAGATAAAAACAGGATAAAATACATTTAAAACAATATAAAATTTTAAAATCATTAGCCCACCCCATATTCCCGCCTGAATAGCCAAGTTTTTGATGAGCAGCGAAGAGGGGGCATGGCGGAGGTCACTCGGGAGAGAGTTCCACAGTACGGGGGCTGCCACAGAAAAGGCCCTCTTCCTAGTCCCCACCAGTCTAGCTGCTCTGGCTGAAGGGACCAGGAGAAGGCCGTACAAGGATACATACATATCTCCTTTCATATAAAGGAGATATGACTCTCCCTTCTATGAAGTCACACTACTGATCTACCTAGTCCTGGTTGCTGATTCTAACTGGATATACTAGGGATTGAACCCGAGACCTTAGTATATCCACCTAAAATATTCTTTATGAAAGAACATGCTCTGCCACTGACCTAAGCTCTTCTCTTGTCCAAAATTACCCTTACTGCAAAGACAAAAAAAAGGGGTGTGTGTGAAGAGAAGTGGGATGGGAATATTCCCAAGGCTTGGCGTACATCTCTTCCTTGCTTGCTTACTTATTTAAAGACTTCCTGTTCCTTCCTCTTCTGAATAATTCACCAGGGAAGGGAATGCCACAACAGATTTTGCTTACTGGATTAGGAAATAATAGTCCAACAGGCATTTACTGTTTCAGGCTTTTTCTCTTTCCTTCCATCTTCCATAGACTCTGCAGCAAAGGTAATTGATATGCAACTGATGTTGCCAAGGGGAAATGCAGGCTTTGGGGAGGAGAGCAGAGTAGCACACAAGTGGTGTATTCCCTGGGCTCCATCCCAAGCTGCTTGGCTACCATGTACAATTTGACCCAGAATTGAATGCCTAATTTCCTAAAATTCACCTCACAGGACAAGTATTAAATTCAATACATGCAATAACAAAATGGCAACTTCAGTTAGCTTCAACACAGACTATTTGAGAAATCTGTTAATAACGCAGCAATATTATGCAATTGGCTGTCTTGATGACCATGAATAGGCCCATCACTATAGTTTTGCCTGGCAAACTTGATGGATGGTCAGGGACCGTAACAAAAAGGCAGAATGCTCCTTAATGGCCATAGTCTGTGGATTGTAATAGTCATCTGACTTTAGGAGAGGACAGAGAGATGGTTAGAAATAGTATTAGCAGTTTGGTTCACATTTTGACCTAATTCACACTTCTCAAATGAATACGTGAATCAGAACGTAATTATCCTTCAGTGTTTGCAGTTCTCTAAATTTTGTGATCCAATTCTCCAATTAAAAATACATACAAAAATGTGTGCACTAGGGAAAATAGCGTAAAAAAGTGCTTGCAAAAAAGATGACAATCAGCTCTATCTCTCCTTTTAATCTAATCCAGGTGAGGCAGTGGCTGTTCTGAATCAGTGCCTGGGCACGGTAATGGACTGGATGAGGGCTAATAAACTGAGACTCAATCCAGATAAGACGGAGGTACTGTTAGTGGGTGGTTCGTCTGCCTGGCTAGGTGATATCCAACCAGTTCTGGATGGGGTTGCACTCCCCCTGAAGGATCAGGTTCGTAGTTTGGGTGTGCTCTTGGATCCACAACTGTCACTCGAGGCACAGGTGAACTTGGTGGCATGGAGCACCTTTTATCTGCTTAGGCTGATAAACCAACTACATCCTTATCTGGACAGAAATAGCCTAGCTACAATTATCCATGCTCTGGTAACCTCTCATTTGGATTACTGCAATGCATTCTACATGGGGCTGCCTTTGAAAATGGTCCGGAAACTTCAGCTGGTCCAAAATAGGGCAGCGAGATTATTAATGGGGACTGGCCTAAGTGAACATATTATGCCAGTGCTTTATCGTCTGCACTGGCTGCCAGTCTCAGTCTGTTTCCAGGCCCAATTTAAAGTGCTGGTACTAACATTCAAAGCGCTAAATGGCTTGGGGCCAGGGTATCTGAAGGATCATCTCCTCCCATATGTACCTGCCCGGACACTAAGATCCTCCTCAGCGGTCTTTCTCTGAGAGCCTCTGCCAAAGAAGTGAGGCAGGTGGCTACCAGGAGGAGGGCCTTTTCTGCTGTGGCACTCCGGTTGTGGAATGAGCTACCCAAAGAGGCTTGCCTGGCACCTACATTGTACTCTTTCCGGCACCAGGTGAAGACCTTTCTATTCTCCCAGGCATTTTAATCATTTTAATCATTTTAATCTTGTAGTTGTTTTTAACTCTGTTATTGTATCTGCGGCTGCTAGCTCTGCTGTTTGTTTTTAATCTGTGGTTTTAAATTTTATATTTATAATATATTGTATTTCATGGTTTTAACTGTTGTAAACTGCCCAGAGAGCTTTGGCTATTGGGCAGTATAAAAATGTATTAAATAAATAAATAAATAAAGTGTACATCAAAGAAATTGCATACAAAAATGCATACAAATTTTCATGTGTACAAAAATGTACACAAAAGTGCATATAAATTTTCATGTGTACTTTAAAGAAAAAAGTTGCAAAGTGATGCAGATAGGGAACAGAATAAACTTCTGCTGGGAAAAATACAAATGTCATAGAAAGCAAAACAGACAGATTTGCCTATCTCTGTTCATTGGTCATTTCTATTGCTTCCTCCAGGTTTTGTGTATGGATAAACAGAGCTGCATTGTTGCTTCAATTTCAAGTAATGAACTACGTGGTATATTCTGAAAAAATGTCATGAAGCAAGAGTTGCAGAGGCTCTCACTCCCAGTGTCATGGGATGAATCATTCCAGTTTCTTCTATGGTTAAATACCAATATGTACCAGTCAGGGGAGGCTGTTTGCTACAATTTGTAGCACTTGATGATGTGATCATATTGGGAATGATGAGCCATCACCTGTGTATTCAAGCCTCGCCCTTCTCGTCTGATTAAAATTGGCTGATGTGGGACTGATGTTGTGGCTAAGGGAAGTGATTAATGCCTCTTTGCAAGAGGCAGTTGTTTCCTCTTGCTTAAAAGAAGCAGTAATAATAAGAACTTTACATAATAATAATAATTTTAAAAACCCTAAAAAAACCCAACCTTCCCTTGACCCAGGAGATTTGTCTAACTATAGGCGAGTCTCAAATGAAAGGGTTATTTTCAGCAAGGAAGTGGCATGTACGGGGATGTGTCTCATTCCTGCCAGGCCTGCCACATGAGACAAGTCTTACCTTTCAAATGTGGCCATAGAGTTCTACATGACTTATGAGTAAAATAATATTAACTAAATATAGCTGTCTAACTAGAGAATGGATCTAAACTGGCTTGCTTGCCAGTGATATCCAACCAGTTCTGGATGGGGTTGCACTCCCCCTGAAGGATCAGGTTCATAGTTTGGGGGTGCTCTTGGATCCACAATTGTCACTCGAGGCACAGGTGAACTTGGTGGCATGCAGCACCTTTTATCAGCTTAGGCTGATAAACCAACTACATCAGGGGTCTTCAAACTACAGCCCGCGGGCCGGATCCGGCCCAGTGTGCCCTTCCATCCGGCCCGGCTCCGTAGGCCTGAACTGGGCCCGCCCGGGCTCTCAGCCACCTGAACGGGCTTGCCATTTTCTTTGCTCTCCCTGGAGAGCCAGCTGTGCAGGCTGCGCCGCCCGCGCTGGTCCCGTCGTGTCACTTCCGGCACAGCGGAAGTGACGCGCGGGACCCTGCTCTGTCGCGCTGGACACCTGCGCTTTGTTTTTGAACAGAGCGTGGGAGTCCAGCGCGACGGAGCGCAGCAGAATGACGCGGCGGCGGTGGTGGCAGTGGGGCGGGGGCGGCGGCAGCGACGACGGTGGCGGGACTTTGGTGGCGGGGGTGGGGCTTCGGCGGCAGCAATGGCGGCGGCGGGGCTTTGGCGGGGACGGCGGCGGCGGGGCTTCAGCAGCAGAGGCAGGTGCAGGTACAGCGGGGAGGTGGCAGGGGGGTCTGGCGGTGGCAGCGGGGGTCCTGGGGGGGCTTTGGCGGCAGGGGGCAATGGTGCGACGGGGCTTTGGCGGTGGTGGGTGCAGGCACGGCGGGGTGGTGGTGGTGGGGGTCTGGAGGTGGCAGCGGGGGTCCTGGGGAGGCTTTGGCGGCAGGGGGCGACGACGCGGCGGGGCTTCAGTGGCGCCGGTGGGTGCAGGTAAGGCGGGGGGTGGCGGGGGGTGGCGGGGGGGGTCTGACGGTGGCAGCGGGGGTCCTGGGGGGGCTTTGGCAGCAGGGGGACAATGGCGTGGCAGGGCTTCAGTGGCGGCGGGGGGTGGGGGTGGTGGGGTGGGTCTGGCAGCGACGGGGGGGATCCTGGGGGTGCAGGGGGGCTTTGGCGGCAGGGGGGCTATAGTCCGGCCCCCCAACAGTCTGAGGGACAATGAACCGGCCCCCTGTTTAAAAAGTTTGAAGACCCCTGAACTACATCCTTATCTGGACAGAGATAGCCTAGCAACAGTTATCCATGCTCTGGTAACCTCTCGTTTGGATTACTGCAATGCATTCTACGTGAGGCTGCCTTTGAAAATGGTCTGGAAACTTCAGCTGGTCCAAAATAGGGCAGAAAGATTATTAACGGGGACTGGCCGAAGTGAACATATTATGCCAGTGCTTTCTCGTCTGCACTGGCTGCCAGTCTGTAGGGATGTATCTTTTGGCTCGCGCAGGCGCGGGTGGGACCCGAACTCGACCCTCTCTAGATCCCACTGCTACTACCAATTTGTAGTGTATCATTTACGATACTTTCCTGGGTTGATGTTCAAACTCTCACAATGTGGATGTCAAGCCGGTGTTGAAAAAATATACTTCCATATGCTTTTTCAACTGGATTAGATCTCTCTCTCTCTCTCTCTCTCTCTCTCCTCTCTCTCTCTCTCTCTCTGTCTGTGTGTGTTAAGAAATCAATAAAATGTTTAAATCAAGCAATTCTAAATTCTAAAACCCCACACTCCTTCATTTCATTTACTACTTTCTCTTCACAACAAAAAGCTGGTCACAGCCTTGGATGTTGCTGCTGAAGCTACTAGGCTTGGCTAGTAGCCTTCCCCTTGGACAACAGTCTCTGACTGTGCGGTTCCTGGGCTCTGATGGGACCATCTTCTCATTGCCAGTGACTGTTCAGCTGCGAGACCATCTTTCTAGATTCTCTCCCACAAAATAATAGTCTGAGATCCCCCTCCATTCTCCCTTGACTTTTGACAGAGTCTCCTCAGGTTCCGGGCAGATCTCTTTCCAGTTTCCAGCTAACTGTTCTCAGCTATCCTATTATTATTTTTATTATTTTTATCATCATCATCATCATCATCATCATCATCATCATCATCATCATCATCATCTCCTCTCTCCCAGTTGACCTCTCCTTCTGAATCCTTTAGTTCCCATGGCAACTGGAACTAATCAGCAGCCTTTCTTTCACCCTGGGTTAACTTTTAGTCAGCCACTTCATGCTCAGGGTTCACTACAGCATGTTACTATGGTAACACACACGGTTACACAGGACATCCATATTAACAGTCTCTTTTTATTACTGTATTTTCTTCCTTTTAAAACCGTTTTCATTTTAGAAAGCTTCCATTACATCTCAAAATAACAACACAGTCCCTCTTCTGTGGGATGTTCCTTAGAATAACGGAGAATATATTTTTTAAAAATCAACAAATAGGCACCAAAGAAAGACATCAGAATAAATAGTCTATTTCATATAATTTCAAACTGTAAACCCACATGAACACAGGTAAAAATGTATAAACTCTTATTGCCTTTTAATGTATCAGTAGTTTATTAAGATCTTTCATTATCTATGAAAATAATGCTAAATCATAATAGACACGAAGGAGAAAATTATGGATAAAATTAGAAGAACAACTTGAAAAACAGATAGATCATCCCTTTGAGGTAGTACAAAATTATTGGGAAGAAGCTTGTAATAATTAATGATCCTGTTGTTATAGCCGTGGGCCTCTGCAGTGGTACTGCAATACAATCAGGTAAACAGGAATAAAGGGAACAAGCTAACAGAAGATAATAGGAAAATAGGAAAACAAAACAAGAGCTGGTAAGGAGGAGATGGGTGGTATGATGTTACGTATGAGGGGGAAGGAGAACCAGATCATAGAAGATGCTGCTTGGAGTCCAATATGGCCTTTAGTTATTATTTCTGTGCTGCCTGATTTTATTGACTTTACCACTGTTGGCTGCCTGACCTAATGGCACAGACATGGTGGTACTGCTTATTTCGGTCAAGGGCAAACTGAAATCACTGTACATAGGTCAAAGAAATCAAATATAATCAAGAAAGCTTTTCAAAGCGAATAATAGCTTTATACTTGAGCAAACTAAACTCTTTGGTGGTGGCTTTTGATTCCTACTCATATGAGATGCCTACACTTAGAAGAAAGCCTCTACTAAAGATTGGGGCAAAGTGTTCTACTGGCAAGGAAGAGAACTGCAAATCGAATATGTTACTACTGTGAACTAACTAATCAACACTGATGTAGAATTTCTAAATCTTGAGGATTTCCAACTGAAATATAATTTGTTCCAACAGGCTTAATGACAACTCCTATTAAAATTAACCATGAGTTATGGACCAATGGCCTCCAATCCCACCTGAGACACACACCCCCACCCAGTTTTTGAGATGGCACTTCTAGCAGCATTCCAAAGGCCAACAGTTGATTGTTCCTATATAAATGAATTACTTTACTGTGGAGAAAGCCAACCTAAGCCCCCTGCCTGACACACACACACTCACCAAGGAGGGGGGAAGGAGACCCAGAGGGGGGGAGACAGCCAGTCTCCACAGATGACAAAAGGGACATACAACATCTGCATAGAATCACCCCAGGGGGGAAGGCAGGAAGCATCCCCAGGTTTGTCCAATGCTCTCGCATATCAGCCCCATCTACATAAGACTTGAATACCTCTCCAGAGCAGACACTTCGGCACCCCTAAGAAATGGCCACTCAACACCATAGGATGGGACCATTAAGCAAGTGGCTTCAAAGGGACCCCATCCCTTTGGCGTCACCCCACCTGACCCAAAAGGCCGCCCCTCAGGGAGGGTGTCAACCCACCTGATCACGGAGGGAGGGGCTACCTGAAACACCAAGGTATAAAACACCCTGCGCAAGGGAACTGGGTTGTTGGACCTGATCAGCAATCTTGCCCCATGCCTGGGGTAAGGGAACGAAGGATCGGCAACCCCGGGTAGCCGCACCCGGCACGCTCCAGCTAGCTGAAATCACTGGTCGCTTGGGTTGACCGGACCCCTGGGAAACCAAGCTGAAATCACTCACAAGCCGCTTGGGTAGACCGGGCCTCCGCCCACGAGCGCGAAATGATCCGGATGCAGATGGAGTTGGCCAAGCTGCAGCTCGAGGCGGGGAAAACTCCCCCGACTGTCCCCGCCGCTCCTTCCCCTCCGTTGTGGGACCGCAAGATGTTTCCCTACTACAAGCCAGGGCAGGATGTCCTGATGTTCTTCTCCATTTTCGAAACGGCGTGCCAGGAGCAGCGGGTCCCCGACAACTTGCGGTTGTCCGCCCTGCGAACCTAGGTCAGTGGGGACCTGGCCGACCTCCTCGGGGCTCATCTGCGGAAGACCCCGGCGAGCTACGAGGCGTTCAAGGCAGCGGCCAGGCAACACTTCACCCTCACCGCCGAACATTGCCGGCGGAGATTTCGAGAGGGTAGACCTTCCCCCGGGACCACCCATGTGGCATGGGCAGCCCAGGTGATGCACGTCTGCTAGTCCTGGGTGGAGGCTTCCCGGGCCTCCACTCTGGAGGAAGTCGTCGAGCTGATCACCATGGAGCAGTTCTTCATCACCCTCCCGAAGGAGCTGGCCGCTGTCGTGAGGGATCAGAAGCCCCGTACCTGTGAGGGCCGACGAGATGGGGCTATACCGGACGGCCCCATCCACCATGGGAAGTTCCGCGGCCGTGGCCGAGAAGAAACCGGAGCCGGAGAAGAGCCTGCCCCGACGGCGCGGGGAGGCCCCTCGGGCCAAGGGGAACCAAAACCCTCGGTCTGGGGCGTGCTTCCACTGTAGCGAGATGGGACACCTGCGGCGGGATTGCCCCAAGATCCAGCCCAAGAACCGGGATGCCCGTACCTCGCCGGGGAAAGTAGGACGCGTCGCGGGTGCTGCAGTCGCTCAGGACGACGACAGCGACGACGAGCGATGGTCGGTCGGATGCTTGCATGGAGGCATGCAAGCATCCCCAAGGATCGCGGCACCAAGGAGGATCTCCAAGAGTGGGATCTCTACTGTCCCGGACCCCATGCATCGCTGTATCGCATTGCCTCCCCGGACCAGCTGAGATGGAGCCGCAAGCAATTCTGTGAGTCCATCTATATCAATAATGTTCCCAGGGTGGGGTATAGGGACACTGGGGCAGATGTAACGGCTCTGCCCCGGGACCGTGTAGAAAGGTCCCAACTTTTGTCAGGACGTACATATACGATCAAACCCTATAACTCCCCCGACATCACCGTCCCCATCGCCCGGGTCCGGAACAAGTACCAGGGGTGGGAAGGAGAGATGGACGTAATCATCCATCGCCAAAAGGAGTGGGGCATCATCATCGGGAACGACCTCGCGTTCCGGGTAGCCAAAGTTAAGATGGGGGCCGTCACCTGGGGACAGGCAAGGCGAGGGGGGGCACCCGTAACCGCACCGGTCCCAAAGCCTAAGCCCGTGCCCCCTCCACCACCCGGGGTGACCCCATCCCCTGCGAGGCACTCCGGAGAGAACCAGGCCATAGCGGAGCCCCCGAAGAACGAAGGGTTTGCCCAGATGGCTAAAGACTTTGGGACTCAAGCCCAATTCAAGGAAGCCCAGCGGCTGGACCCTTCCTTGCAGGAGTGTCGCGATCTGGCCAACCAAGACCCCGGGGTATCCCTTGCCACCGAAAGATTTGTCTGGGACAATGGAACTTTGTACCGGGAGTTCGAGCCAAAGGGAGAAGTGGCACCGGAGCGCAAGCAAAGGCAACTGGTGGTTCCCCGACGGTACCGCCGCGCCATGCTGCACCTCGCCCACGACGTGGCATGGGGAGGACACCTGGGGCAGAAGCGGACCCAAGCTTGAATCACAGAGGGGTTCTACTGGCCCATGCTCGCCTCCGACATTAAAGCTTACTGTCGGTCCTGCGATGTGTGCCAGCGGGTGGGACACAATCGCGATCACCCAAGAGCTCCCCTTCAGCCTTTTCCGGTGGTGGGGATCCCTTTTGAACGGATTGCTATGGACATAGTGGGTCCCCTGAACCCGCCCACCAAGACATGGAAGAATTTTTTACTGACGGTAGTGGACTTTGCCACCCACTACGCGGAGGCTTTTGCGCTAGCCTCCATCTCTGCAGCCAGCCTGGCTAAGACTCTGCTCTCCCTCTTTGCCCGCTTAGGAATGCCCCGCACGGTCGTGTCGGACTGCGGCACCGGGTTCATGTCTAAACTGTTCCAGAAAATGTGGGACCTGGGGGGGGTTGACCATGTAACTTCGGTGCCTTACCACCACAAGACCAACGGACTGGTTGAACGCTTCAACCAGACTTTGGGGGAAATGATCTGGGCGTACGCTAGCCGTCACCCGGGAACTTGGGACCAAGCCCTACCCTACCTCCTCTTTGCCTACTGAGATGCTCCGCAGGAAAGCCTCGGGTTTTCCCTGAATGAACTGATGTTTGGCAGAGAACTATGGGGGCCCTTGGCTTTGTTGCAGGAGGAGTGGGAGGGGGCTGCTGGCAGTTCGCCCGTGCCGGTTCACACTTTTCTGTGGCGGCTACGGGACACCCTCCACAGCGTTCGAGAAGCCGCCCAACAGCATCTAAAGGCAGCCCAGCAGCGGCAAAAGGAGCTGTATGATAAAACCGCAGTAACCCGGACTTTTGAGGTTGGTGATAAAGTGTTGGTTCTGCGTACCCTCAAAACGGACAAGCTGTGTCTTAAGTGGGAGGGTCCGGGGACTGTAGTTGAGAAACTTGGACCAGTGAACTACAAAATACTCTTTGCCGGGACTCCTGAAAAATGTAAAGTGTTTCATGTGAATATGTTGAAATTGTATGTGGACCGGAGTGCGGGAGTGGGCTGTATGAAGGAACATAATGATAAGGATTTCACTGATGGGGATCTGCTGGGACAGTGGTCCCCAACCTTTTTTGAGTCACGACCCCCTTTTGTAATGGCAAAGTAACCGGGGACCCCCCACCACATTTGCATAAATTTGCATAAATTTGCATTTTGATAGGGTAAAGAAAAAACATGAAAAAAATACAATTCTTTTTGTATTTCTATTGTTGTACTTGCTCACCTGCCCTTCCTCTCTCTGGATGTTGGTGGAAATAGGGCCCAACAGGGAGCAGGTGAGTGAGCGGATTTATCATTTGACTAGCCAGCTTTGTATCAGAAAGGAGAATACACTTTATTTATTTATTTTACTTTATTTATACCCCGCCTTTCTTCCTGCAAGGAACCCAAGGCGGCTTACATAATCCTCCTCTCCATGTTATCCTCACAACAATCCTGTGAGGTAGGTTAGGCTGAGAGTCAGTGACTGGCCCAAAGTCATCCAGTGAGTTTCATGGCTGAGCGGGGACTAGAACCCGGATCTCCTGAGTCCCAGTCCAACACTCTCACCACTACGCCACACTGGCTCTCTGTTCTGCTGGAGACAGCTAAAAATAGTTCTGCAACAGCCACAGAAGCAAGTGAAATGAAATTCATTCACAGTCTCTCTCTCTCTCCCTTTTGCTCCCCTCCCCCTTTACCTTCTTTTTTGTGTGTATGTGCAAAATTTATCTCTCCTCCTCCCCCCACACCCCATCTCCTCTCCTGCAAGCTCCTCTTCCCCCACCCTCTCCAATTTCTACTTTCGCGTGCATGCAAAATTCTGGTTTATTTTTTGCTTCTGATATTTATTATTAAATAAAAAATTATTATTTTTTTGCTCCCCCAGCTCCCCTTCCTCCCCCCCACCCCCACTCCTTTTATCATTCTCCCTGGCTAGTGGGGGGGGCTCCTCAGCTTGGGGAGAGTTCTCTGGTTACCCCCCCTCTCTTTCTCCCTCCCTCCCTCCCCCCACCCACCTCCTCCAGCGCTGCCGCGGCCGCCACCTCCCTCCCTAACCACCCCCCTCTTCTCCCCTTATCGCCCCATGTGCTGTATGAGAAAGCAGCTTAGAAACAGCATAAGGCACGGGCAAGCAGCGGCAGCAGCAACAGCAGCAGCAGGAGAAGAACGGCGAAAAGAAGGAGAGATGAAGCCGCAGCGGGGAAAGAAAAGGAGGAGGGGGGGGAGAGAGAGAGAGAGAGAGAGAGAGAGAAGGGGGAAAGAAAGACAGAAAGAGAAAGCAAGCCTGGGGACAACAAAAACATTAGAAGAGACCGGCACACGGAGAGAGAAAGAAGCGAAGCAGAGGGGGGGAAACCAGGGAGGCTTCTGATTTGGTGTGGTTTCTGCACCCCATTTAGCCTCCCCTCACCCCTGGACGCTCCCAGCCCAACAACAGCTCAATCCACCCAGCCTCCTCCAACTCGTTCTTGCAGAGCAGAGATCTGCAGCAGCAGCAGCAGCAGCAGCAGCAGCAGCGTGTTGCAGGCAACTGTCTGCAGGCAGCGGCTCCTTCTCAAGGCTCGCATGCCTGTTACCCACAAAGCACCACGTGTGGGTGTGCGCGCGCGCTCTCTCCTGTAGCAAAATACCAACCCCTCCCTCCCCCTCCCTCCTTCCAGTATAGTAGTTCCAGCCAACAGCGAAGGGGCACAGGAACGCTACTCGCTTCCACCCTGGCTGGCGACCCCCAGGAAACACGTCGCGACCCCTTGGGGGTCGCGACCCCAGGTTGGAGAACGTTGTGCTGGGAGAATGGGGGGATGGCGGGGGGATGGAAGAAATTTCACTGTCACCCGCCCTGTCTGAAGCTCAGCGGGAGCAAATGAAGCGGGTGCTGGATGAATTTGGGATCATGTTCTCAGACTGCCCCGGGCGGACCCCACTCATCCAGCACGCCATTCAAACGGGTGACAGCCCCCCTCTGCAATCTCTGCCATACCGGGCGGTGGGACCCATCAGGTCATTGCGGAGGAAGTCAAAGCCATGTTAGACCTAGGGGTGATCGTTCCTAGTTCTAGCCCATGGTCCTCCCCGATTGTCCTGGTGGCCAAAAAGGATGGGGGGGGGGTGCGGTTCTGTGTGGACTATCGGGAAATCAATAAGGTGACGGTCCCTGACCCCTACCCCATCCCCAACATGGGTGTCTTGCTGGAAAAGCTAGGGAGGGCCAAGTACATTACCACCCTAGACCTCACCAAGGGCTACTGGCAAGTCCCGCTGGACGCGGATGCTGCTCTCAAGTCTGCCTTTGTCACACACCTGGGTTTATTCCAGTTCACCACTCTTCCCTTCGGAGTCCGGAACGGTCCGGCAACCTTTCAGAGGCTGGTGAATGGAATGCTGAACGGGTTGGGAGAATTTGCCTGTGTCTATCTGGACGACATAGCTATCTTTAGATCCACTTGGGAACAGCATCTGCAGCATGTCCGACAGGTCTTCCAGTGGATCCGGGACGCTGGGTTGACAGTGAAAGCAAAGAAGTGCCAGGTGGGGCTAGGGGAGGTTGAGTACCTTGGACATCGGGTCAGAGGGGGGAGCATCAAACCCATGGAAGCTAAGATCGAGTCGGTTCAGAAATGGCCCCAACCCGCAACCAAAAAACAGGTGCAGGCTTTTCTGGAACTTGCAGGGTACTATCGGAAGTTTGTGCCACACTTCAGTCAGCTAGCAGCCCCTCTGACTGATCTTTGTAAGAAGCACCAACCGAACAGGGTCCAGTGGACCGCGGCTTGCCAGACCGCTTTCGACGGGTTAAAAGCCTGCCTCACGGCAGCTCCCATTCTACAAGCCCCAGACTTCGAATCCCCCTTCGTTCTACAGACAGATGCCTCTGAGGCCGGGATGGGGGCGGTGTTATTACAGGAGAAGGGCTGCGCCCCGTTGCCTACCTGAGCAAGAAACTCCTGCCCAGAGAACGTAGTCTTGCCACCATTGAGAAGGAGTGCCTGGCCGTGGTGTGGGCCATCACCAAGTTGCGCCCCTACCTCTGGGGGAGACGGTTCCGCCTGCAGACCGACCATTCCCCCCTGTGCTGGTTAGACAGAGTCAAGGGCAACAACCAAAAACTCCTACGGTGGAGTCTGGCATTGCAAGACTTTGACTTCGAAATTGAGCACATCAAGGGTAAGGACAATGTCTTGGCTGATGCACTCTCCCGGGCTTTCTCAGGTGATGGGCAAGTCGATGGGAAATTGGGGTGTGGGACCCCAATGCCATCTTTTCCCCAGAGGGGAGATGTGGAGAAAGCCAACCTAAGCCCCCTGCCTGACACACACACACTCACCAAGGAGGGGGGAAGGAGACCCGGGGGGGGGGGGAGACAGCCAGTCTCTACAGATGACAAAAGGGACAAACAACATCTGCATAGAATCACCCCAGGGAGGAAGGCAGGAAGCATCACCAGGTTTGTCAATGCTCTCGCATATCAGCCCCATCTACATAAGACTTGAATACCTCTCCAGAGCAGACACTTCGGCACCCCTAAGAAATGGCCACTCAACACCATAGGATGGGACCATTAAGCAAGTGGCTTCAAAGGGACCCCATCCCTTTGGCATCACCCCACCTGACCCAAAAGGCCGCCCCTCAGGGAGGGTGTCAACCCACCTGATCACGGAGGGAGGGGCTACCTGATACACCAAGGTATAAAACACCCTGCGCAAGGGAACTGGGTTGTTGGACCTGATCAGCAATCTCTGCCCCATGCCTGGGGTAAGGGAACGAAGGATCGGCAACCCGGGTAGCCGCACCCGGCACGCTTCGCTAGATGAAATCACTGGTCGCTTGGGTTGACCGGACCCTCGGGAAACCAAGCTGAAATCACTCACAAGCCGCTTGGGTAGACCGGGCCTCCGCCGGGAACCCAGCTAGCCGCTTGGGTTGACCGGACCCCCGGGAAAACAAGCTGAAATCACTCACAAGCCGCTTGGGTAGACCAGGCCTCCGCCGGGAACCCAGCTAGCCGCTTGGGTTGACCGGACCCCCGGAAAACAAGCTGAAATCACTCACAAGCCGCTTGGGTAGACCGGGCCTCCGCCGGGAACCCAGCTAGCCGCTTGGGTAGACCGGGCCTCCGCCGGGAACCCAGCTAGCCGCTTGGGTAGACCGGGCCTCCGCCGGGAACCCAGCTAGCCGCTTGGGTAGATCGGGCCTCCGCCGGGAACCCAGCTAGCAGCGTGCGGTTGACCGGGCCTCTGCCGGGACCCGAGCTGATCTAACTTGCTGAGAGCCCTGAAATCACGGTGTCCTTGAGACTTCTTGCTTGCTACTTTGTACCGCACTGATAAGCTGTATTGCTGGCGTGTGTCTGGGTTTGTGAAGGTAATGTTGTAAATAAACTTGTTTTCTAAAAGATACTTCTGTGGCTATAAGTTATCCCTTTGTTCTGAGCTAAGGGTGATAGTCGCTGGGAATCTCGGAGAAGGCCTCCCCAGGACTCGCTACCCCCTTAGCATTGAACCCACACAGAAGACCAGGTTGTCGGTCTTCCACTTTTACAAATAGTTTCAGATTGGATGCTTTGATACCATGTAAGCAGTAGAAGAGAGAATTAGATCAACCAATATGACGTTAGTGTAATCTGCCCTTTAATTTGTTAAATCATTCACACTTGATTCAAAGCTTCAACTTATACAAGAGATGGATGTTTCAAAACTTCTGGATACTAAACAGCCTTCTTGCAAAGGGCAGGAGCCAAGACACCCTACACACATGGTTATGTGGATGGTCACTTTATCCAGATGATGTGGAGTTGTCCTGAGTTCAAAATTCTGGTCTGAAGTAGTTACTAAAATTAACATTTTTGCCTTAGGTTCTGTGTATAAACCTTGTATGAATATACTATTGGTGAAGCATGTTTCAGTAATGTGAGCACTAAATGAAGGCTATAAAGCCAGGTTACTCTAGGCTACAAAACTGGAAATCCATGCATTCACAATCTATCACAGAAGAGATGGACATACTGTTTAACATCAAGCACATGTGATGTATAAGATATAAAACTAAGAAGATTTCATAGATTTCATAGATCATAAGAGTTGGAAGGAGCCTACAAAGCTATCGAGTCTAACCCCCTGCTCAGTGCAGGAAACTAGAGGAGGGGTCTCCCATCCAAGTAATAACCAGGCCTGACCCTGCTTAGCTTTCCACACTCAGACAAGCTGAGCCAGCGTAAGCCACAGGCCTGCTCACGTCAATGCTTGGACTTCCTTACCAACGCAGACAGAAGGAGGAATCATATCTAAAGGACTGAAGATAAATAATGGGGGTTGTCATCATATTTAATCCCAAAGAGAATTCAGTGGTGGACTCTTGAGGTTCTCATAGAATCATAGAATCATAGAAAAGTAGAGTTGGAAGGGGCCTACAAGGCCATCGAGTCCAACCCCCTGCTCAATGCAGAAATCCAGGTCAAAGCATCCCTGACAGATGACTGTCCAGCCACACCTTGAATGTCTCCAGAGTGGGAGTGGGAGAGCTCACCACCTCCCTAGGTTAGATTAGAATCACCCAACACATTTCTGGGAGACATCAGAATCTGTGGTAGGTTCTGGCATGTCTCTCTCTTATGCTGGGCATGTGGGTTAATGGCACTAGTCATCTTGCTTTCTGAGCAGTGTTTGCAAGAGTATAGAAGCAGTAGTAGAGCATTACACCAGAACACTACAGGAAAGTATCTCCATTGCTTTGCTCTAGAATTCCCTGGGCACTCAGAAAGGAAGAGGTGAGTTCTTCTAGCTAAAGCCAGAATGGCGTGTATTTCACTGCAGACTTGGAGAAAGCAGACCTGTAGAGGTAGAAAGGGGACATTCCACTTCCTTGTCTGCTCATGTTGAAGCCAGGTAGTATGGGTCATTTAACCCTTCAATGTGTAAACTAATTTTAAATGAAGGAAGGTAAAGGTTGCTATCCCAATAAAAGTGATTGTGAAAACAAGCCTATAGAGAGAGTTCATTGCATTTGTCATCATAGTGTCATCCATGGTCACCTTTTAAGGTAGGGGAGGTTGAAATCTCCCCTACCTGCAGGGGCAGTGTTAGGAGGTGGCCCACTAGGGCTGTAGCCCTGAATCTTTCAGTTGGAGCCCCGAATTTCTGGGAGGCCATCTGCCCCATCATACTGCTGTCCCATGGGCACTTGCTGAAATAAAGTACAGGGGCCCTGATGATCTCTGTTGCATCTGATCCCCCCTGGATTAGCTGTTTCTTTACCCACCTGTGCTTCACCTCCTGCTGCCCCCCCCAAATCTTTCTGCCTGAGGTTCCCCCCCCCCCAGAAATCAAATGCCCTCCTCTCCCCTGTCCATACATCCCTTTTTACAAATGGGGGTGTCCTTAGGAGACAGGGTCCTTTAAAGATGCACACGCATACACACAGACTTTAGAGCATATGTAAATTAGCATATGCAAATTTGTGCATTTTTGTTTGTTTGTCCTGTGGGCTTGAACTTTGGATCTTTTCAGGACCTAGCACCTCCCCTGCTTACCTGCACACTGAGATCTCATCATTATTCTCCTCCCCTTCTGCTACTGATTGGTGTTGGGAAAAGCTTTCCCCCCTGCCAATCAGCTGGGTGGGTGTAGGAGGTGCACAATTTAACTGGGGAGGAAGACATGCATGGATGACTTTCTCCATGTGCCATCCTCCCATCATAATCACACTCCAGATTGCTCACCACTTAGCTGGCTGGCAGTGGGAAATTCAACAGCAGTGATGGCACTCAGGAAAACCCACATGAGGGTTGTGGGTTGCCCTTATGTGGTCTAACAATGATCCCTGGGCTATTAACACTCCTTTGTGAAGTCCAAAACTCTGGCCAGATATTGCCTGAAGGCAACCCATAGTGATAATCTTGTTCACAAAAACATCGTAGCAAAATATACAGGCTTGCGGCTCATCCTGGCTCAGCTTGTCTGAGTGTGGAAAGCTAAGCAGGGTCAAGCCTGGTTATTACTTATTACTGGTTATTACCTCCTCTAGTTTTCTGCATTGAGCAGTGGGTTGGACTTGATGGCCTTGTAGGCCCCTTCCAACTCTATGATCCTATGTAACTCCTATGTAACCCATTACAGTATAAATTCTCAGGAAGTGTATTCTGCAGAATGAAAAGCACATATCTATATTCCACCTCTCCCCAGGCTAAACTTGGTAACTAAATAAAAATAATTATTCAGAGCTGGTTGTGACATTCATCGTTATCTGTAGTGCCTTATGGCTTGTCAGCTTGCAGAAAACCAAAATGTCTCTATGATCCATTTTAATTCATTACGCCACCATCTCTAAGAAGAACACATCCATGATGGAATGTTGCCACAACTGGCAGACATTGATAAACATGAAATTAAGGTATCTTGCCAGATGCAGAGACAGTCCTCGATTATCCATACTTGGCATATATTATCGTGCTGCCATGCGGCAAGTAGCAGCTTAATTAATAACCACAAGCATCACAGTGCAATTTGTTATGGCAGAGCACTGTTTATGTCTACATGTTCATTAAAGGCAGGCTTTCTTTCATCCTTTCAATCTTTCTTACCTCCCTTGATGATTCTCATCATGGGACTCTGAGGATTACCCAGCAGTGCAACAAGTAATCACTGTTGATTAGTGGTGTCTCATGTGTAAGTTAGAAGGAACACCTCCTCCCCTGATGTCCTTGACCTTCATTAGTTGTCAGTTTGCAGTGAACCAAAATGCCTCTATGATCCATTTTAATTAATTTTAGCACCACCCTTAAGAAGAACATATCTATGATGGATGTGCTTTTTGAGCACAGGTGCTTTTAACTTGTTAATATGTTTTAATTATTAGTTATTGTTTTTTATTTTTATATTTTGTAAGCCACTTCGAGTGACTCCTTTTTTTGGGGGGGAGGAGTGGATTAAAAATGCTTGAGATGCAGAAAGCCAGGGAGCTGGCAGGCAGTGGCTTCTACTGCTCCTCCTTCTCACCGCCAGCATTGTCTGGGCCAGAACAAGAGGCAGGCGAACAAGCAGGTTGCAACTTGCAATGAATAGAATCATAGAAAAGTAGAGTTGGAAGGGGCCTACAAGGCCATCGAGTCCAACCCCCTGCTCAATGCAGGAATCCAGGTCAAAGCATCCCTGACAGATGGCTGTCCAGCTGCACCTTGAATGCCTCCAGATTGGGAGAGCCCACCACCTCCCTAGGTAGTTGGTTCTGTGGTAAGGAAGTTAAGCCACTTCCTAGGTTCGTTTTTTAGCTGACTTATGGCCCAATAAATCAACCAGAGTGGGTAAAATGTTTTTTAAAATATTCCCTTATATCCTTTTGGGAATGCTCAACAAACAGAGAAACCACCAGAGGCTCACTGGCTGGGGCTTCAGGGTCTATTCCTCCGAACAAGCGGATTTGTTGTTTTAATCGGTACAGAAATTGTGCTGGAGATTCTGCTGACAACTGCAAACATTCCTTAACCCTTGCCCAGTTCACGGTTTTTCGCCCCATTTTTTCTAAACAAGTTACCAACACGTCCCTAAACCTTTCAAACAAGGCCTGCCCCACAGCATCAGTTATATCCCAGCCTGGATCAGCATTTGGGAAGGCTATGATGTTCCCAATTGCCTGCGTTCCTAAAGCATCATTTACAAGGGCTTTTAGTCGGTGGTACTGTTCTGGCTGAAGGAGTGCTTCTAAAATGGCCAAAGTGTCTGACCAATCAGGCTTATGTGAGCGAAAAATGGTTTTTATACGCTGTACAAAACGGTCTGGGTCCTCTGTCAATCCTGGGGTTGAGGATTGTCACAGGAGGATTTCTTGTGTACTCAGAGGGACGTATTGATACGTATGCCTGAGTTCTGTGCGGCCAGGGACTGCCTCCTGTCCACCTGTATCACCTGCCCCTCCCCTCCTAGTTGCGGTGCAACTGCTGCCACTGGAGGAATATACACTGGTGTCGTGTTGGTCAAGAGTGGATACAGACCAACTTGACGAGTAAGGTAGGGTGGGGGTTTATTTGCAGGAGGTGCAGGAGGTTCTACCTCAGAAGGCTTGAGGTAGCCCTTCCAATATCCTACCTCTGTCCAAGCATACCAATAATCCAATTGTCCTGGGAATTTGTCCTCTAGGGCTACCCGAAGGTCCCTTAGGATCTGTTTTTCCCAGGACCCATTCTTGGGCCAAGTACTTCCCCCTATGCATGGCCATTCCTCAGTACAAAGAGTTTGTAACCGTGTTTTTGACAAAGTCTTACTTCTAGGTAAAGAGGCAAATTCTTGGAGCACTATTGCTAAAGGTGCCCCTTTTGGAACACTTTGATTCCCACCCATGGTGTATTGTGGCACAGAATGCTTCCTTTATGATCTCCTCACTCTGGTGTGTGTGTAGTGCTTTTTGTTCAGTCCACACACAAACACACAACACTCACACGTCACTGGATCATGGGAGGGGGTTCAATCAGGCCCACTTGCTTTTGAAGCTCTGCCGGTCATTGGGTTTTACCCCTCGCAAACAGAGATCAGAGCGTCTTGACCTGATTTAGTCCTGATTTATATACATTCTTCAGCAGGGAGATTTGGAAAGGGGGAGGGAGACCCTGTCTGGTGGAAGGGCGGTATTCAGCTTGTGGCCTAGGACCAGCCCTTATTCCATCAGCTCATAAATTCTAATAAACGGAGGAGAGAGAGATGTGGGTCTGTCTGTATTAGTAACAGCTCATAAATCTAATAATGTGCACACACACACACATATGCTTACTTTCCCTGCCTGTTCGGAAACCGAACAGTTCATGGTTCTAATGACACACGCACATTGACATTTTCACATGCACATGTATGCCACCCCTCTTTGAAGGTTTCTCTTTTTCCTAAATCCTATACCTTTCAATATCAATAACACAATATCAATAATAATAACACAATATCAATAACACAATGCAATAACCAAGACCCAGAGAAAAATGAAAAGGAGGTATTTCAGTTCAATTTTGCCCATATCCTAGGAGAACTGTTTGACAAGAGGCGTCCCTCTTGAAAAACCTGTTGTTCTCCAGTTTGGGAACCTTACTCCTGTCACCATGCCCACTGCCTGGATTCACACAGAAGTTCCTGGTTCCCCCTAGTGACTGAACTTTGTCAGTCCACCTCCTAGGCGCCTTACCAGACCGGAATTCAGTTTACCCTTTTAGACCGTCCTTAGCAGAATCCCGGATCAATCTCCTCCCTTACAAGAAACCCATTGAGGTGAACTCACCAATTGCCAGCTGAGTAATTTGTCATGGAGGAAGAATGTCCAAAACTCTGGGCTGGAGGTCCCAGCCGAGTCGCCAAATTGTGGTAAGGAAGTTAAGCCACTTCCTAGGTTCGTTTTCCAGCTGACTTATGGCCCAATAAATCAACCAGAGCGAGTAAAAAGAATTCCTTTATTCAAATACAGCACTGTATGGTTCCACTCCAAAGCAGAGTGAGACCCCCACCATTAGAAATACAAGCATTTTTATACTCTTTCTACAAGCATCTTACTTTCGCGCATGCGTGTTAACAAATTCTATAAGGTGAGCTCATTGTTTCTTTCTACTGTGACATAATTATGTTTTTACAATATCTGGTCTCTCTTTCAAGCAGTAAATAACAATTAATTGACCTGTGTGTACTGAGGAGTTTTTAGGGAGTGAAAGGCATCTTTGAAGTAACTTCTCCTTATCTCAATACCAATTAACTGTTAGACACAGGTTCACTTCAACAGGTCACAAGAAATCAAGAGGCCCCTTAGAGGCCCTTTGTATTAGCATTATGTGAGATAGAACTTTCTACATACAGAGTAGCATAGGATTACATACAAGTAAAAGCATAGGAAATATTTGTTGCAAGTTATGTGATTATATACCGTAGAAATTATATACTGAAATTATATTTTACCACAGTTCCATTGTCTTATTGCTCTGACAGTCAGGACATTTTTCCTGATGTTTAGGTGGAATCTAGGTTCCTGTAACTTGAGCCCATTATTCCGTGTCCTGCAAACTGGGATGATCGAGAAGAGATCCTGGCCCTCCTCTGTGTGACAACCCTTCAAGTACTGGAAGAGTGCTATCATATCTCCCCCAGTCTCCTCTTCTGAAGGCTAAACATGCCCAGTTCTTTCAGTCTCTCCTCATAGGGCCTTGTTTCCAGTCCCTTTATCATCCTTGTTGCCCTCCTCTGAACCCTCTCCAGTTTGTCTACGTCCTTCTTAATGTGTGGTGCCCAGAACTGGACGCAGTACTCAAGATGAGGCCTAACCAGTGCTGAGTAAAGGGGAATTATCACTTCATGCGATTTGGAAGCTATACTTTTATTAATGGAGCCCAAACTAGCATTTGCCTTCTTTGCAGCCACATCGCATTGCTGGCTCATATTCAGTTTGTGATCTACCACAATTCCAAGATCCTTCTCACTTGTTGTATTGTTGAGCCAAGTGTCTTCACACAATGGTGAAGAGGAGGGACATTCCAGGGGGTTCTTGTCATTGGCCCCTGCTGGGGTGTGGGCCCTCGGCAGGTGCCCAATTATGGCTACCCTTGAGGCTGGCCTCAAGTTCAAAATTCAGTAGCTAAATTCTCTTCCATATTCATTCTGGGTGCAAAAGTTATTAGATCAGCAACTCCATTTAAGAATTAGATTTTGCTTAAAAAAAGAAAAATAAAATCTACATATAATGAAAAATGAGATTGTGCATGATTTCAATTCATTGTGCTGATGCTCAGCTTTATACAATATGAAGTAGCTGTGAAGAACACTCTTAAATGTTAATTGCTATGTTTCAGCTACTAAATTATGTTTGCTTTAAGGCATTCCCATAATATATATATATATATATATATATATATATAGGAGAGAGAGCCTCAGAGTTCAAAACATTCTCCTGACAACTTTGCCGGCAGCACCAAAAAAGCAATGCATCCCTGAATAGCAAGAGCAAGGTTCTGAATGAAATTATAGAAATCTGGAACACTGTCAGGTCTCATACTAAACAGTACTGATATACCTGGAACAGTGAAATGTAAAAGTGATTAATGTTTCTTAGGACTCCCAATGCTACTCCTATTGAAAGGAAGTAGTGACAGATAATGACCCCAATCCAGCTACGGTATATTTGCTTCACAAGGAAGCGTGTCGCTTATGACTAGTAGCAGCATGAGAAAGTGGACGAGGACAGGGATCAGCACTCAAAATGTGCATTATTAATGGCAATGCAGAGCAGCATATTGTTGCAGGGTTTTATTGTTTTAAATTGTACACTACTTGATTGCTTTTTAGCAGATAACGTGCATATAAATAAATAAATAAATAAAATGCACTGCAAGCCATATGAAAATCTGGTCTGCATGCATTCAAAGCTTGCCATATGTCTGGAACTGCCTTGTTCAATCAGTGCCTTTGAGTCCAGTGAGCACAGGGGAAACCATACCTCTTGAAGAACATGCCACTAGTTGTGTATGCCACAAAACTTTTAGGTAAAAGGATGCTAACAAAACCCATGATCAATATCATAATCCTACTGAGAAATAATTTTATTCTGAGGATTATCTTATATTGATACACATCCACTTATACTAAACTGGACTATTAATAATAATTTAAAAAAATAGAGGGAGGGGAATGGATCAAGGGGGGGTAAATGCAGTCAGGCTGCAGTGCTCATCTGTAATTTTTGCTAGGTTCAGAAGGGAGCATTTCTCTAGGTTATTCAACTTTGTAGTCCCTTTTATAATATAAACTTGTTATTATCACCTGGACATTACTTCTCACGATCACAGTGGCATTTAGGTGAGGTGATAGGAACAATTCCTGTGTGCAAATGTACATTTGTGCTAATGTGCATTAGCAGAAGGACAACCCCCCCCAGTAAAAACAAAACAAAACAAAAACAGTCCACAAGTCCACATGACTCAGAAAAAAATGGTCTGCTGCAGAATCCACAGGTCGGATTCAGAGAAATCTGAACTCATTTGAATCTGCTGTGGATTTCTCTGGTATCCCTACTATTAAGTGTATAGACAATTTGTCTCTGTCTCTCCTCATCTATGTTGATTGTTGGCTACACTTACAGTGTACCATATGGCAACTACCAGGGATGGGGACTCGGACTCGAGGACTCGACTCGTGAGTCGGACTGAGTCCCCCCTCTGACTCGACTCGGACTCGAGTCCCAATATTTTTAATGGGACTCGAGACTCGACTCGGGACTCGAGACCAAGGACTCGTCAACATCCCTGCTTGATGCCACCTGCAGGTGCTGCCTGGACCCAGTTGCAGTAACAATCCAAGTTTATTTTTTAAAATCATTTTCCTAATGCAACCTTTCAGACATTTTGGGTTTGGCTGCCTCTGCCTGCCTGTTTGGGGTTCCCTGCCTCCTCTGCCTGCCTGGTCTCTTCTTAACTAGTTCCACAGTTTGAATTGTCCAAGACAAAGGCCTCTGCCTGCCTGTTTTGGGGTTCCCTGCCTCCTCTGCCTGCCTGGTTATTTTGGGTTTGTCTGCCTGGTCTGTTCTTGCCAAAATCAGTTGCAGAGTTTTGAGATAAAAAGGCACACTTGTGCCTAGAATTTATTTAAGCCACACATCTGAAGTAGCCTTATTTTGTTGGGCGAAAACCCCATTGATTTTAATAGGGACTCGTGGAGTCAGCTTTGGGAGTGACTTGGGACTCGTGACTCGTGAATCACCATTTTGGAACAAGGACTTGGACTCGGACTCGAGACTCGGGTCCAAAGACTCGTGACTCGACTCGTGACTCGAGACCAAGGACTCTTCAACATCCCTGGCAACTACACACACAAGGAGTCATCAAGGAGAGTTGGCAACATTGCTAGTATTTCTGCCAGCATGGCTGTACAATACATACATCAGCTTTGCTAAGACGTGGTGAAATGCAGCTGGACATCAATTTTTGTGTGCAGCAGGTTAGAAAATGACCTCTAAGCAAATGCATGGACTTTCATAATTATTTACGTACTGTTCACCATTTTCTGTCCAATTCAGAATATATTTTATAAGATATTATTTGTAAGAGGCAGGAGTAAGGTACAGCTAAATTACAAAAGTGCCCCGGCTAAAGGGTTGAAGTAGGGCTCAAATGACTTACCCCTTATTTTTTATTTTTTTGCCAATGTGAAGATCATGTCCAGTTCTTGGGTTTAGAGCACCCCCTTTCATTTACACACACACACACACACACACACACACACACTTGAAATGGGTATGTCCAAGCTGGTGGTGAAATTGTGTGATGTTGGATCAGGATACAGGCCTGTGGCTTATGCTGGCTCAACTTGTCTGAGCGTGGAAAGCTAAGCAGGGTCAGGCCTGGTTATTATTTGGATGGGAGACCCCTCATCTAGTTTCCTGCATTGAGCAGGGGGTTGGACTTGATAGCCTTGTAGGCTCCTTCCAACTCTATGAAATCTACCCATATGATTATGTTTGCCACACATCACTAAATGCTGCCCCATATCAGGCACACTGTGAATAAGTAAAGAAAAAAGGGAGCGGATACGGTGATTAAATTCTAACCAAAGATCACCCAAGGTCACCACTACACAAAGGATAATAACTAAAAGGGAAAAGATATTCATTCCTATGGTAACCTCACTGTATTTGATCTTCACTGTAGAGAGCAGGAGCTTTTACAACTGTAGGACACGATTCCTTGGAAGGCTTGCTGAACCGTGAGGAGCTGTGGAGTCAAAATGGGTCAGCAGACCGGTAACCTATCAGCTGGACCTGAACCATTTTTATAAGAAGAGTAAGATGTTGGCCTCCGTTACAGCAACCTGAGCTGATCTTGAATGATTTATGTTACAGGAGTGGAGGGGTTTGGGGTTTTTTTTGCTTTTTGTTTGCCTCTGTTACAGCTGCACACTGCCACTACTATCACAGCAGAGTTTATTGTGGATGCACTGTTCAAGGTTATCACAGGAGTGAAGACATTCCCCCCACCACCACTGCTATTCTTTGAACTTTCCTAAGAAAATTATACTAATGAATTGATGGATTATGTTAAAAATGTCATATGGCTCTTCCACTATTGCAGAAGTGATATGATGTATATTTATTTATTTGTCCTTCCATTGGCGAAGTGGTTTGAGTGTTGGACTGGGACTCGGGAGATCTGGGTTCTAGTCCCCGCTCGGCCATGAAGCTCACTGGGTGACTTTGGGCCAGTCACTGACTCTCAGCCTAACCTACATCACAGGGTCGTTGTGAGAATGAAATGGAGAGGAGGAGGATTATGTAAGCCACCTTGGGTTCCTTGCATGAAAAAAGGCAGGATATAAAGATAATAAATAAATAAATAATATAATATAATTTTATATGTATCAGAGAGCAATATCATGTACAGTCTGCCCTTTCTTTATTATCTAATGTCTACAGTGCATCTCCCCGTTACTTGATGTTTATACAAATAGATGTTATTGTGCTATGAGCTCTTTCTTTTTTCATTGATGTCTATTTTTTTACTATGCCACAGATATGTCATTCTTGACTCTTCTAGCTTGCTCATCTGCCTGGTCGCTACTGCTTCTTCCTTCTCCTCTGCCTAGAATACAAAAGTGCTCCACTGCTAGGTGCCTGAAATGTGAGTGGCAGTGGCACAAAATCTCTTCCTCTTTCAGGCCCCTGCAGGGTGCTTTGTTTCCCAGAGCAGGGTTGCAGTGGCAGCAGAAGTAGCAACAGGGCTTCAACAGACAAGACTGACATACAGGATTTGGTTTTGTGGCAGACATTAATGAGTCAATTTTTAAATCATCATCAGTTTATTTGCAATTGAAACATTTTTATAGAATCTAGGTTTGGCCCTCCGCTTTTACAGTTTCAGAGTCTCCTACAGTATTGGAAGCACTTATAGAGTGCAATCAGTCATATTCATCCATAATCCATGTTTATAAATAGTTATTATTGGTGAATAAACATGACAGAATAATAGAATAGTAGAGTTGGAAGGGGCCTATAAGGCCATCGAGTCCAACCCCCTGCTCAGTGCAGGAATCCAAGTTAAAGCATCCCTGTCCAGCTGCATCTTGAATGCCTCCAGTGTGGGAGAACCCACTACCTCCCCAGGTAATTGGTTCCATTGTTGTATTGCTCTAACAGTCAGGAAGTTTTACCTGATGTTCAGCCCGAATCTGGCTTCCTGTAACTTGAGCCCATTATTCCGTGTCCTACAGTCTGGGATGGTTGAGAAGAGATCCTGGTCCTCCTCTGTGTGACACCTATCAAGTACTTGAAGAGCGCTATCATATCTCCCCTCAGTCTTCTCTTCTGAAGGCCCAGTTCTTTCAGTCTCTCGTCATAGGGCCTTGTTTCCAGTCCCCTGATCATCTTTGTTGCCCTCCTCTGATCCCCCTCCAGTTTGTCTGCATCCTTCTTAAAGTGTTGTGCCCAGAACTGGACGCAGTACTCAAGATAAGGCCTAACCAGTGCTGAGTAGAGGGAAACTAGCACTTTACGTGATTTGGAAGCTATACTTCTATTAATGCAGCCCAAAATAGCACTTGCCTTTTTTGCAGCCACATCACATTGCTGACTCATATTCAGCTTGTGATCTACAACAACACCAAGACTCATATTCAGCTTGTGATCTACAACAACACCAAGATCCTTCTCAGTTGTAGTATTGTTGAGCTAAGTACGGATACGGTGCAGTTTCCTAGATGCAGAATTGCAAATAAACTGATGATGATTTAAAAATTGACTCATTAATGTCTACCACAAAACCATCCTGTAACTGTGCATTTGGTTTCTTTTTCCTAGATGCAGAACTTGGCATTTATCCCTATGAAATTTCATTCAGTTGTTTTCAGCCCTGCACTCCAGCCTATTGAGATCACTTTGAATTTTGTCTCTGTCTTCCAGGGTCTTAAGCAGGAATGGAATAGGGAACTAGATTGTCCCATTTCATTTAATCAATTGATCACCACTTTAGCGTCTGTATCTGAAGAATCTATGTATCTCAGGTAATGTCTTATTCAGCAAAAACTCTTGTTCTGTGTCTACTGGACACCACGACATCTCCTTAATAAGGGTTTGTCTAAGTCAGCAAATTGCTGGATGTGTATCACAGCTAATGCTTCTTTTAACCATATATTTTGGCAATGCCCAATGGTTGCCTCTTTTTGGGGGGAGGTTATTATATGGATAAACCTTGTATTGGAATACTCTTTAATATTTACTGATATACATGTCCTCTTAAATTATCTACCCGTATCCTGGAAGTTAATGCATGGCTAGCACAAATGAATTCTCCACACCCTTTTGACAGCTAAAAGACTGGTATTACAACATTGGAAGGATAAACACTCACTTCCTATAATGCAATGGACTGAGGACCTACTACGTTTTCAACACTTGAACGGATGATATATAGATGCCACTTGTAAATGGGTGCTTATATGGATATTTGGTCTGCTTTTGTTGAAGTTGATGTATAATTCTTAGAAAGCCATATTTTCACACACACACACACACACACACACTTTATTTGCATGCATTGAAATTGATATATTCACATTTATGTAGCTACATTTTTTTCTTTTCCTCTTTTTTGCTTTGTTTTATAGTAATCTTACATTATTATTATTATTATTATTATTATTATTATTATTATTATTGATGATGATTTAAAATACTACTAATGTAAGCCCTTGTGTGTGGAGGGGGGTGGCATTGTAGCAGCAGGCCCTGCCCCTGACCTATGCATGTTCATTAGAATATTTGAACAGCTGTATGTCCAGGGGCGCTGTCCTGGTATTTTAACAATTATTTGTAGTCAGGGATGGAATCTACTACTGCAGTGCTTTCTTCCCCTAGTCGCATGCATTCATTCTAAGCATATATAATGTCTTAAATGGCCTTTAATGTTAGTTGAAACTGGTGTGTCTTTTTTTTTAAATTTTTTTAAAAAAAATTTACAACAATACAAAGAAAATAACACACATATAACTTATATAGTGCTCCCATCACCACGGGACCAAATAATACAATATCTCTATAATTATTCATTATTCCAAAAATACAACATGTCTTGACACGGCATACTCCCTTTCCCCTTTTTTAACACATATTCCAAAAATAAACCCCAAATATCCTTAAAAATATTTTTCTTTAATTGACCCCTTTTGCATTTGATATTACAAGTCAACATATCATTTAATGCCATATCCCATACTTCTTTATACCAATCGGTAATAGTGAAAACTTGCTGATTTTCCATTTCCTTGCTATCATTAATCTACCTGCCGTTAACAAATTTATAATTAATTCTTTAACATTTTGAGGACCGGCCACCTTTTCAGTTATTGATAGCAAAGCTAATTTAGGACAAACCTCTAGGTCAACTCCAACAATTTCTGATATTTCTTCAAAAATCATTTTCCAAAAATCCATTACATTTTTACAACTCCACCACATATGAGCATGTGACAACTCCCAGCTCCTGACAACCTCGCCAGCACATTGGAGAACATTTGTTATCTATTCTATTTAATCTCACCGGAGTCAAATACCATCTCCAAATTAACTTGTAAAAATTCTCTTTAATTCTTATTGACATATTTTTCAATATTCGCCTATCCCAAATCTTATTCCACTCATCCTTTGATATTTCTTCTTCAAACTCTGTATCCCAAACTATTTTAAGATTTTCCGCGTGCTCTTCTGATTTCTGCAACATTTTATATAACATTTTGTAAGACCCCCTAGCTGATGCATTTCCTTCTATAAGTTCTCTAGACATAACCAACTGCTCAAATGCGGTGAAATCTCTTTCATGCTCCTGTCTCCTCTTCCATTTCTTACCCCATTGTACTAATTGAATTAAGTTTAACCATGAAATTTTTCCTGCTCCAACCCTATCAATTATTTGCTGTCTTGACTCCATTTTTTCCAGCCAATCCATTAATCTTATTACTCTTTTCTCTCTAAAAATTCGTTCTAAATGTCTAACATTCTCTGGAAAATCCTCCATTACCACCACTGGAGTAAGCGGGGATATACCTGGTATAAATATTTCCTTATTTCTACTCCAAATTTCTAACATATTTTTTAAAAAGGGATTTTCTAATCTTTTTATCATAATATGTCCTTGTTTTGTAAATAAAAAATTCTCCACCCTATTACCCAGTTCGAATGCTTCTATTTCCCACCACATAAAATCCTTCCTAGCAATAATATCCATAATATATCTAAGTTGATTAGCTATATAATACCATTTTAAATTTGGGAGACCAAGTCCCCCTATTTTTTGAGCTTTGTACCATCTATTCTTAGTAATCCTTGATCTTTCCCCCCCATTACAATAGCTATTTAAAATTACTTGCCACTCTTTAATTTCTTTCTCTGATATCTTATATGGTATCATTCTAAATAATAAACTTCGGTAAAATCTTCATTTTAATCAAAGCTATCCTACCAAACCATGATAATCCCAATTTTTTATAATCCTCTAATTTCTTTTTAACCTCTTCTTTTAATTTTTTAAAATTCCATTCCCCTATTTGATCCATATCTTTTATTATATCAATACCTAAATATTTAATTATATTTTTTATCTTTATATCAACTTTCCTTTGTTTAAATCCCCTTTCCTCCAATTTACTATAATTAAATGTCATTATCTCCGATTTATCCCAATTAACTTTTAACCCCGTTACTTCCCTAAATTCATCTAAATGTTTCTCTAACCAATCCCAATTTTCCATAGGCCTTTCTAATGTTAACAATATATCATCTGCAAAAAGGTTTATCTTGCATTTAGTCTTTATCCCTATCCCCTGTAAATTCCTCTCCTGTCTAATCGCATTCGCTAACAATTCCATAACTAACACAAATAATACTGGGGAAAGGGGACAACCCTGTCTAGTTCCCCGGCCTAGGCTTATCGTTTCTGTTATTCCATCATTTACAATTACTGACGTAACATTTATGAGTATATAATTGATTAGTAACACCTATAAACTTTTCTCCAAACCCCATAGTTTTTATTAACATCTTTAATGCAGGCCATTCCACACAATCAAAGGCTTTAAAAATATCCAGTGCAAGAACCCCAGCTTTCAAATTATTTTTCTTTATTAAATATATTATATTCAGAACCCTTCTTGTTAAATCTGCCACTTGTCTTCCCTGAATGAAACCGCATTGATCTAGCCCTATATACTTAGTTACAAAACTATTCATTCTTCTAGCTAAAATCGCTGTCAATAATTTAGCATCTTGATTAATTAATGATATTGGTCTATAAGAACCTGGTTCTGATAAATCCTTCCTTGGTTTCAGGATTAAAATAGTCAAGGACTGTTTCCACGACGGGGGGATCTCTCCCCCCTGTAAAATATCATTAAACAACCGTTTTAACTTTGGAATTAACATTTTTAAAAAAACTTTATAATATTCCGCCCCCAGACCATCCAATCCTGGCATTTCCCCCTGTTTCAATTTATTTATAGCATTCTCTATTTCAATTTCCGTAAATGGTTGCTCCATTTTCTCTCTATCTTCTTCCTGAATTTTTATTTTTAAATTTTTTTCGATATATTTTCTACTCACAGCTTCCGACCATTTTCCTGCCTTATATAACTCTGTATAATATTCATGGAAAAAATTTAATTTATCCTTTAATAAATTGTATTCTTTACCCCTCTTATCTTTAATCACCCCCACTAAGCTTTTTTCCTTTTTTAATTGTGCTAGTCTAGCCAACATTTTAGAATTTTTATTACTATTCTCAAAATACTCCCTTTTTGTGTAAATCAAATTCCTTTGTACCTTATCCAATTCTTTATTCTCCAATTCTTTCCTTTTACCCTGTAATTCTGCAAAAATCTTTTTATCCCTCTTCTCTAAATACTTCTTTTCCAAATCCCTAATCTCCCCCTCTAGCTTTTGATGAAAAACTTGTTGTTTCCTCTAATGAAACTGGTGTGTCTTATCTGGTCAATTTTTTTGTGGGTGGAAGGGAGAGAACTATGAGTCAGAAAAATCACAGAGAGTTGGATCCAAAATGACCACTTCCCTGAATAGGAGTAGTTCCCACCCTTGGAAGGAGAATTCTATTCATGAGATTGCAACCAACATGGACATTCTGCCAGTGGAAGGATACCACCAGTAGAAAGGGACTTCTGTGTCATTTCCTCCCCGCTCCAGCCCACCATGCACCCTCCAAATCTCCTCCAGAGCAGATTTGGAGGGTGTACAAGGTGTGTGTGTAGGATGCAGAAGTCCTGTTCTTCCAGTGGTATCTTTCCACTGGTGGAACGAATTTCTGGATCCAAGCCATGGACTGGAATGGAAACTTCTTCCATGAATGGAATGAAAACATTGGATCTAATGCATTGTCTTTAATTGTTTAAGGGTATGTGATATTTCAGGAATCTTATTTGAAGATGTCTCCTCTCCTCAGGCATCTATTTCACAGGTTTTCTCCTCCCATGAGGAGGATTTTTCATCAGAGTTAACCTTCTATGTAAAGCTATTTAGCTGAGAACATCTCAAAGATTAATAGTGCTATATAATAGTTATATGAAAAAATCTTATGATAGTCTTTATTACACTCCAGCCTCCCTTTGATAGCTCAACATGAAGGAAAATGGATCACACTAAAAATATTACAGGAGACATTTGTATTCATTAACTGCACACAAAAATTCAGTGCACTGCAATTTACATAACTATGCAATGTTGTAAGTGCCTTGTTCAATGTCTACATAAATGTAAACTTCAATGATAAATTTATATGGGAGTACTGCATGGTGTCCTCATTTTTTAACCTGAAGATAAATTACAAACCTTGACCATGATTGAAAACCGTATGCACAAGTTTAAATCTTAACAGGTTTCCTGAAATGGATAACTTGCTTCAATTACTTCAGTTCATAAAGACTAAAGCTTACTTGTGAAAAGGAAATACATTTTAGAAATAGCAGTTTATTTTTTTTTATCAGTTTATGTTCACTTTGAACAGAAGCCGATAAAAATAATAATAAACTACTTATAAGAATTTGTAGAGGCTTTGCTTCCTATTATCTTCAGGCATTATGAATTGATGCATGCTTTTCTGGTTTATTCTACCGGGTAGTTTGATTATAAAATTCTTTCTTGAACTTCAATCAAGTTGCAAATTTGTGAAAGAGCATTATGTAGTTATGAGCACCTTTAAGTGACATGTGGCTCACTGACACCTTGCAGTGCCCATGGCACTTTTGTGTAGTCCTGGATTGGGCTGGGGAACAACAGTGATTCAACCCAAAAATTGTAAAATTGACACAGTAGTTCAAGGAGAAAAGGCTTTGTGAACTGGTTCCCTTCCCCAGCTTTGTTTCTCATAATCATTTTGCTGTTTCTTCAGCATGTTTACTTGGGACTAAATTCCATTAAACTTAATGGGGCTTACTTCTGAATAGTTGTGCATACAATTGCACTTTTACAGAACAGTTGTATGCTCCCTGGGAAAGCATCCTAGGGACCACAGGACATTTCAGATTCCCCCTCCTGAGGCCATAGACACGCCTATGACCTTGGGATTGGAAATATGACATTGGGACATTCCCCCTTCCCCACCCCCTAACAGCTTCCATGGAAGCACTGCAGTGACTGCTCCTCCGAGGTTGCAACAGTGACCTTGGAAGAGCTTGGGGAGGCAAAAAAAAAGAAAAAAAAAAGGAGTGTTCCAGTGGGAGGGTAGGGTAGGGTAGAGGAGAGGCAAGGATCCACATGATCTTGAAGCCTCTCCATCACCCATCCCTGCCCACCTCCAGTAAGTGAACTAGATGGCTTGTCTAGTTGAATTTGTTTTATTTTTGGCGGAGCAGGAGGTGAAATTGCCTCTGTTGTGCCTCCTGTCCTGTCTGGCTCTTGCTGGCAGGGCATTGGATAAGTGGAGGGCCCCTATGCACTGTGCTCTTAATTTCTGACTCCCCCTTGTCCCCCCAAAAAACAATATGAGATGCCTTTTAAACATTTCGTTGTGTATTCAAATAGAGCATTTGGGTGGTTCTTTATAAAAAGACATTATTATTTTAAAAAGAAAAGAAAAGAAATCCAGATGTTAAAAACATGTTTTTCCTAATAGTTCAGATTTAAAAATAGGGTTGAATGGAAAAGAACATAAGATTGAAGAGCCATGCTGGGTCAGACCAAGGGTCCATCTAATCCAGCATTCTGTTCACACAGTGGCCAACCGGCTGCCTGTGGGAAACCCACAAGCAGGACATGAGTGCAACAGCACCCTACCACCCATGTTCCCCAGCAACTGGTGTACATAGGCATACTGCCTCTGATATTGGAAGTAGCATGTAGCCATCAGGAATAGTAGCCATTGAAAGCATACGATGAGTGACTGTCTATTTTTTGGAAGCACTGCTTCAGTCACCTGCCCTTTCTTTGGAAGGGTATTTAACATTCTACCTTCCAATTAAAATGAGCCATAGAGAAGCCTTCCTCAACCTGGTGCCCTCCAGATGTTTTGGATGACAACTCCCAGGATTCCCGACAACTGGTCCTGCTGGTTGGCACTGATGGGAGTTTAGGTCCACAACATCTGGAGGGCACCAGGTTGGGGAAGGCTGTGCTAGCAGAATGATCCACATGTCCTGTAAGAGTGTGCGCTTTTAACTAGATATTCAATTGTTGTCCAGTGTATTGACTGAATGCTGTCATCAACAATAGAAATGGAACAATTATTTTCTATCATGTTGTACCACATCCGCCTACATGAAACAGAATATCCTTATACAAACTGCTTCCTTTGTCAGTAGTGTCCAGTAAAAAGCAACACTGGTGCAGCCAGAGAAGGATGACAATACTAGGGATTTCTTCCAAATTGAATAAGGATGGGCGGGTGGATAGAAAACAATTCAAGGAATGAAAGATGCCTTTTCCCCTCCTTCGTTAAAGACTTTACACTACTATATTGATATTCATCTGTATGAAAACTATGGAAGGGGGCAAACTATTTCCTCCTAGGTGAGGAACTGATAGTGGAGACAAGATATATTTAAAAGAACTGTGATTATTATATGGAATACAAAAATTAACTAACCAAAGAACTGTCCTCAACAACAGATAGCACTGACCACCCTCCCTGCTTCTACTCTTGTGAGTTGACTCTTTATTTATATATTTTTTTACTGTAGACCCCATGAAAGGGGGAAGCATCTATTCAATGTCACAGGTCTTTCACCCCTTCCCAGCCCAAGGCTGTTGCACAGAGTGAGTGTATTCATCTCTTTGCTGCCTGCTGGAGGTCATAGTCAATCAAGCTTTGGCTGTAGTACAGAGCAGCAGCACTATAATAGGTGGGATGTAGGTTTGGAAGACAGACCAGGAACTTCCCTTCTCATGGTCATCTTAAAATTGTCAGCAAACCTTGATGAAGGAATGAAATACAGTAACTAGTTGCTTTTAAGAAAACTTCAAGAATGTATCAAAACAAGGAGTCATTTTGGTCCCAGACTGCAGAGCTGTAGTGATTATGTGCTGGCTTCTGCGGTAATGACATATTTTTCAATAGCATTTCAGAGAAAAGGCCTTGAAGCTAAATTCAATGCGATGTACATCTTATATATTGGATAAACCATTTGAAGCACTTCATACTGAAAATTCTATATCCATGGTAACCAGGTACTTCTCCAGGGGCAACATATGACAAGTTACGTCACTCTAATATGCCACTGAAATACTTGAGACCATAAACAATTATAATTAAAAACAACAAAGCATCAAGCTAGCGCTAAATAAAAATTTAATGATATTTAAATTACATTTGTTTTGTAGTCAGTGAATGTCAGCATCTAGCAACTGCCATGAATAACACATGAAGTAGAGATGAGAGATCAATTTGAATGAAGATCTGAGGACTAGTTGGTATTTAGCATTTCAAGCTATAGGGTAGCATATCATTTTTTAGTAAAATGGCAGAACAAAAATAGGTGTGTGTTAGAAAGAGGGAAAGAGAGGGAGTCAGAGAGAGTTATCAGTTGTGCAATACTTTGAGAGCCACTTAAAAGTTGTTTTGCCGTGTGTGAAGTAGGAATCATTGTAACTTTGCTCCTTTCACTGCATTTCATGTGAACTTTCCAGTATTAGAATTCAGACTAAAAAAAAGTCCTCAAACACTTCTGATCAAAAGTGTGAGAAGCAGAGTAGAACACTTGCAAAGAATTCCCCTGCTATATTTCTATTGCAGCCAACACTTCCATTGGTTTGTCAACTAGAAAATCAAGCATTTTCCCGAATATTGTGTGTGCGTGTATATGCACAAATGTTGCCTGTCTAATTAAAGCTCAGAAATAATCTGTCCTAAAGTGGGCTTCACAAGTCCATGCAAAACAAACAGTGTTATCCACATAGAAACATAGTTGAGCAAAATGTGTGATGTGATGGTTACCACAACAGAACTCAGTTACCTTACCACACAGAGAGAGGCGATGTTCCTTAAGGCAAATGGCATGTTAGGCTGCGTTAAAGAAAACATTGCTGGGAAGACATTTATTTACTTACAGAAATGTATATCCTGCACTTCTACACAGTGCTCAGGACCAGGGATGGGGACTCGGACTCGAGGACTCGACTCGTGATTCGGACTGAGTTCCCCCTCTGACTCGACTCGGACTCGAGTCCCAATATTTTTAATGGGACTCGAGACTCGACTCGGGACTCGAGACCAAGGACTCTTCAACGTCCCTGGGCTGTGCCAGAAGGAGTGGAGAGGAGTGTGATTGCCGGCGAAGAGCGCATGGAAGCGAGGTGTGCCGCTGCTTGGCCACTATGGACGGCTACCAGGAGTGCAGCCCCAACAGTGTGTCAAGATTTATTTTGATTGATGCGTTGCATACTTGGGAGAGGCAGAAGAAGGACCTGAGATTACTCTGTGTGGCTGCTCTGAGTGTGTTTCTGGTTCCAGCAAGTTCATCACCAGTGGAGCGGGTGTTCAGTGAGGGTGGAATTGTGATGAGATCTCACTGTTCCAGAATGGGGACCAAACATTTAGAAAAAATCATGTTCCTCAAATGCAACATGGATAAGTTTTAGGAAGTACAGCAAGTTTATTTTTTAAAATCATTTTTCTAAAATGCAACCTTTCAGACATTTTGGGTTTGGCTGCCTCTGCCTGCCTGTCTGGGGTTCCCAGCCTCCTCTGCCTGCCTGGTCTCTTCTTGACCAGTTCAACAGTTGAATTGTCCAAGACAAAGGCCTCTGCCTGCCTGCTTTGGGGTTTCCTGCCTCCTCTGCCTGCCTGGTTATTTTGGGTTTTTCTGCCTGGTCTGTTCTTGCCAAAATCAGTTGCAGAGTTTTGAAATAAAAAGGCACACTTGTGCCTAGAATTTATTTAAACCACACATCTGAAGTAGCCTTATTTTGTTGGGAAAAAACCCCATTGATTTTAATAGGGACTCATGGAGTCAGCTTTGGGAGTGACTCGTGACTTGTGAGTCACCATTTTGGACCAAGGACTCGGACTTGAGGCTCAGGTCCAAAGACTTGTGACTCGACTCGAGACTCGAGACCAAGGACTCTTCAACATCCCTGCTCAGGACAGCTTACAACAATGTAAAACTACAAAATAAACCATATATTGGGAAATAATAGCCAATATTGTTGGTCAATGCAACATCATTGCAGTGTTAGATTTGGGATGTTGGGACCTAGGATAAAATGGCTGCTCAACCATGCATTTCTCTGGGTGGTCCTGAACAAGACATTTATACTCCTGGGTTAGTCTGCTTCATAGGGCCGTTGTGAAATAGTGAGGGTTAAATGAGGTAAGTTTATATTATAAACCTTTTTGAAATTGTAAGTTAAACTGTGTCTGTGATAATCATTCAGTTGTACAAAAAGCTCTTAGCTGTACCTCTATCCTCCAGAGGCCGTAGAAACTCTGGCTGCCAAATACCTCCTGAAATTAGCCCTAAACAAGAGGCCATCTACTAAAATCTAGTTGTCCTTTTTGGACTGCACTAAAACTACTACATGGGAGAAAATGTTCCAACATTGTACTAATGACTGAGTGAAGTATTACCCATGGGAATTTCCCCCCACATTTTATTTTTTTTCTCTTGAAGATGCATTTTTTAAATTTGTCACCTGCAGCTTGTTAGTAGCTATATAAGGAAGACTCTTCTTTCACGTGTGGTCACCCTGTGCAAGAGAAAAAGCATCATTTTTGTAAACTGGCTTAGAATGTTTTCAGTATTTGTATGCATAAAGTATCTCTTGCATTTAATTGTGTACTAATCAGTTATTATGGAATTTTGTTGTTGTTGTCCTTTCCATTTGTATTTATGTCTGCATTTTCAAAAGCCTTGGGCAAAGCAATCCTATGGCCCCTGGGACAGTGTCTACATGACCATGGGATTGTTTGGATTCCCAGCTCCAAGGTCGTAAAATCCCTCTGACCTCGGAGCTCGGGATCCGCACTCAGACCCCTCCCCCCACTCACAGCCAGCGTGGAAAGAACTGAGTCAGCTGCTTCTCCGAGGCCACAAAAATGACCTCGGAGAAGGGGTTTAGCATGTGTTCCAGCAGGTGGAGAGGGGAGGAAATCAGCTCCACCAAGATACGATGAATCCTGGTGGCGCTTCTGCCTCCTTCCCTCCCCCTCTGAAGTGCTGCAGTTAGAGAGCCAAAATTGGTCATCTAGCTGTTTTGCAGGGCAGGTGGAGTACATGAGCAGGGCTGGAGCAAAGTAACTCCCTCAAAATTCTGAAATCCTAAACTGGCTTGAAACTCCCAAAAGTACTTTGGGAGGTGTGCTTCTTTTGTGTCTGTGTGCCATTTCCCCTCATTGTGTGGTCCTAGCCAATGAAGGGCTAGTGCAGTGATGGCGAACCTATGGCACGGGTGCCACAGCTGGCACACAGCTGGCACTCTGTGGGCACTCGAGCCATTGGTCACCAGATCGCGAAAAGACTGTCCCCTTCTGCAAAACACTAATGATCTTGTTCTTTCTCACAGTGTGGAACAGAATGATTTTATTCTAGAATTCCTGTTACAGAATTCTTTTCTACATTGTTACCACATTTAAAAGATTTTGAAGAATGATGCACAGAGCATGGCTTGGATGTAAAGCCCTAACAGTTGACCTGAGTGCTGCATGTGTTGCTCTCAAACTAACGGAGTATGAGCCAAGGTTTGACAAATTATCAGCATGCATGCAATAGCAAAAATCACATTAATTGTGCAAAAGCATGCCCAATGCAAACTTTTGCCTAATGCAGTGTTTGCAGTCCAAGACATAAAGTGTTTAAAATGTGTTAAGCACGTTTAGTTTTCTTGTTTATCTTGCTCATCCTAGTACAGGTTGACTTTTACTTTTACTAATCTGACACCTGTAGAAGCAGGGAAAGGACCCGGAGTAAAGCTTGCCCCATACAATTTCAGTCTGGCATATAATCATATTACAAGTTGAGAATCCCTTATCCAAAATACATGTGCCTAATTATTTAAAAAGTTTGTATAAATTCCCTTCAGGCTATGTGTACAATGTAGTACTATAATAATTTTTTGAGTTGATTTTTTTTCCAACAAAAAACTGTTTGTATCATTGAAAGCTCTGTTATTGTGTTTTTCTTTTAAGACAAAAAGATGTTAATTAGTTTGGACAACTGTATGAGTTGTTTTTCTAAAACTAAAACCTCGGTATTCAGGTTTAATTGCAGTGTTGGCACTTTGAAATAAATAAGTTGGTTTTGTGTTGCAGTTTGGGCACTCGGGCTCATTAAGGTTCGCCATCACTGGGCTAGTGCATGAACGAGACGATATACACTCATGTAGTGAGTGAGATAGTGACATGCTGTTATGAAGCTATTCTGAATGTGATATGTACTATCATTCCTGAAGGCATAACTTTGCATTCACAGAGGGAGAAGAGGAATACTCTCTCTCTCTGTCTTCCCGCTGTTTGCTGAGGAAGTAGCACACAGCACAGGAGGAGAGGTAATATTGCCCAGCTGCCTCGGTAACTAAGAGGCATTCTCCCTTTCTCTCTCGCTGTGTGCAAACGTTGTTCCTGTGTGTGGAGGCTCCCTGAAGCATCACCAAAATATGGGGAAGCTTTCCTAGCAGGTGAGAACAGGGCTGTGATCAAGGAGCTGCTATAGCTGAGGCCTACTCATAAGATATCTTCTATTTCTCGCCCCACATGACCCCACATAAAAAATGGATCATACTAGGCAAAATATTATATTGCCCAAACAGCAAAGGGCAAAGATTAGCAGGGGAGGATTATGATGATAAAATACAGGAAGAACTTTGAGGAGATTTTGGTGGCAGGGCAGGGCGGGTGGGGCAGAAAAAGCATTAACAGCATTTCTAGAACAGTGCCAAGCCCTGTGCAGTATGCAGTTCAAAATCCAGGCAAGCAATGAATTTCACAGGTCAATTGTACCTATAGAATAGGACATATGCCATCATATATGTTAACACAATATAAAATGGTGAAGCTGCATCAATACCCCCCCCCCCCCCTGGCTAGATAGATTATACAGAGGGATGCATTTTGTAAGGTCATTGAGTCCTGAAACCATTTCAAGCTTTAAGAATTACACTGGATCCTTAACCGGATCATGAACTTTACAGCTAGCCATTGCAATCCGTTTAGACTCTGATGTAACAAATACTTAAAGCCCTGCACCTCTGAGCAACTGAATGAAAGCTTTACAATAACACAGTAGGCCTATGCAAGACTTGATTAAACAAAGGAGAAGAAAGTAAATTCCATACAGGGCTCAGAAATGCCTGCTTTTTCTCATCTCTGCATATCTGCCCATGGATTTGTTGTGGCACCTATTAGGTCAGATTTACTATTTGTTTTACATTTTTAATGTTTGGATCATTGACAGTATGTTTGGTGCAATATGACATGGCACTGCACCAATACCTCTCTAACTACTGTGGCAAGATCCCTTGGAGAAGATCAATGCAGAATTAATGCTGTTGGTTTACTGTGAGGGCCAAGTTTACAATCTGAAGGAAAACTTGGGGGCAATCTACACCTAATCGTTATTGCAGTACTGCATTGCTTCTGTGACTGGGTTCGGACGGCACGATAAGCAACGGTGGTGACTCACCATGGCTAGTCAAGCGTGTCATTCGAACCCAGTCGTTGTGACTCACCATTGTGACTTATCATTGTTTTGAACAACGATAAGTCACAATGGTCTGTTCTAGGGCTCGTTTGTACCACACTCGGTACAACATGACCCATCGTGGCACAAGTGTTGTGTCGTCCACACTCGAACAACATGACCCATCGTGGCACAAGCCCTAGAACAAGCGAGCCGCTTGGCAAGAGCAGACATTGCCGCTCTTGCCAAGCGGCTGGACACAGAGCACGGCTGACACAGCTGCCCTCAAAGTGCCAAAACGGCGCTAGGAGGCAGCTGTCAGAGGCTTCCTCTGCCCCTGCCGTGGAGTGGATCGGGCACCCAGCCTCCTCCTCCAGAGTAGACCTCTGGAGGAGGAGGCGGGAGGCAGCGATCTGCTCCGTTCAGCTGCCTGGCATGCTGAGCAGCTGTGGGGATCAGAGCACAGCCTCCTCTCGGAAAGATTTTCTCCCAGGGAGAGGCTGTGCCCTGATCCCCGTGGCTGCTCCATGTGCCGAGCAGGTGTGGGACGGAGGTGCTTCCCGTAGTCACCGGTGCCACCACCCCAGTGAGTGTAGGAAGCGCCGGCCCTCTCCGCCCTTTGCTTGCCCCGGAGAACCTGGGAAATAAAAGGGCAGTGAGTGCAGGGGCTTCCCGCCGCTCGCTCCGCTGGAGAGTTTTACTTGCTGGAGGCGGGGACTGCATCACCACCTCCGGCAGGTAAACCTCTCAGGCGGCGGGAAACCGCCCTGCTCCGCCGCCCAACTGCAGTGGGGAAATCTCTTAGGTGGCATAGAGGGGCGGAGTCTGCTCCTCTTACTGGCGCGGCCGCCATGCCATTGACAGGAGCAGACTCCTCCCTCTGCACCACCCGGGAGGTTTCCCTGCCGTAGCCGGGGACGCGGTCCCAACTGAAGCGGGGAAACCTCTCGGGTGGAGCAGAGGGGTGGAGTCTGCTCCTGTCAATGGCATGGCCACCGCAAAGCAGCAAATCTCAGCAAAGCAGAGATTGCTTTCCTGCCTCTCTCCCTCCCTCCCTCTCCCCCCACGGCTTCTCTCTCTTGGAAAGTGAACTGAAGAGTAAGTGCTTCCCCCCTCCCATCCCTTTTGAAAAAAATAAAGTTTTGAATGCCTCTTTGAACCCCCTTCCCTAAAGTGCAAGTAGCTGTAAATGAGCCAAAATGCATGTCTACTCAGAAGTAGATCACATGATCTTCAATGGCCTTACTCAGAAGTAAATCACAAAGTGAATAGGACCTATCACTTCGAGATTGCTTTCCCACCACCCTCCTTCCCCGTGGTTTCTCTCTGCATATCTAGTCAGAAGTAAATCACATTATCTTCAATGGCCTTACTCAGAAGTAAATCACATTTATTTCAAAGGAGCTCATGCTTGGGAGGAAGACTGCTTTGGGAAATTGGTTCTGGGTGGAGGGGAATGGGCATGCTGATCCTGCCGGCTTCACCCCATGGGAAGACGGTGGCAGTGGCGATGGCAGCAGCACAGCCTCCCACTCTCTCTTCCCTTCTCCTTCTCCATGATTTTTTTGTGAGAGGGCAGGGGACAGGAGGAACTTCCCCCCGTTTTTAAAAAAACTATCTTGCTCCTGTGCTCCTTTGTTGCTGTGCTCTGCTCCTTCCCTCCTGTGCAGAGATTATTAACCCCCCCAAAAAACCCCATTCTCTTAAAGGGCCATTTCCCTGCATGTGCAAGGCAACACCCAGTATTACCACTATGGAGTTTAGGTGTGGGGAGGCAAAATGGAATATCTGCAGTACATTTAATGAAAGTGTGTGCGGTGAGTAGTGACTGCGGAATGTGAATATAGCAGCACTGTAATGCTAACTTGACAATATACCATGTAGTGTAGATCTGGCCATGGAAGCTGAAGTCCACAGGGATGCAGGGGTGAGAGTCTACTCAAAAACAAGGGGAAGTGAAACCATAAGGTATTTCTGAGTCCTGTAGGATCAGGAAGTTATTCAGAATCTCAACAGATATTGTGAGATGGGAAGAAAGAGAGGAGGGAAAGACTTGGATTTTCTTGGAGCAAGTGTAAGACAATACTAGCGAGATGTAAGGTGGGAAGTTTGTTCATTTATAGGGTTTTTTTTAGATAGCTCTACATCTAAAAATAAAATAAAATTCCTGAGCAGTGAATAACAATAACAATATCAAAACACAAAATATAAAATATATTTTAAATATAACAATTATACCAATAAGACTGTGGATGGGCTTGCAATCAAGGAAAACTTGTTTAAATAAAAATGTCTTTAGCAGACGCCCAAAAAAGAGCAACATGGGCGCATGCGGCATGCATGCCAAACATCAGGTGGCATGGAATTCCAAAGAGAGGAAGCTAAAACACCAGAAGCTCTACTCTGAGTGGTCTCCAACTAGAACTCTACCTCATGCGGAACCACCAGCAGTGCCTCATCCAATGACCTTGGTGATAGGGTGGGTTGATAAGGGAGAAGGCATGCTCTTACATATCCTGGTCCCAAGTTGTGTAGGGCTTTATACAACAACAATAAAACCTTAAACCTGGCCTGGTAGCAAACAGACAATCAAAGCAGATCTCTCAGCAAAGGTGATACATGCTGAAATGGGGAAGCCCCGGACAACAGTCAAGTTGTGGAAGGAACACTATGCGTCTCTTGCAGAAGGAAGTATCAGCCGAAGTCTGGGGTTGTGCAAAGTCAATTATAAGCACCTATGTCATTGGCTATGATGGGAATGACAAAGACACAGCACCTCCCAACTGTCCCTGAATGTTATAGTGGATGTGTCATGTTTCTATACCAATCTCTGAACTAAAAATCTCTTGATTTAAAAAAGAAAGCTGCAATTTTTCATGAGTCAAATAGATACACTGGATATCATGCTAAAAGCAATTCACGTCTTTGCAGTTCAAGGTGTGAGTCAGTGAAGTGCAAAGAGTCTTGTGGCACCTTAAAGATTAACAGATTTATTATGGCATAAGCTTTCCTGAACCAGAGTCCACTTTCAGTCCACAAAAGTTGATGTCATAAAAAGGCTGTAATCCTAAACACATGTACTCCTTATGGGAGCTCAGTGGGACTTTCTTCTGAGTAAACATGTTACAGGGCTCGCACTGTAAGCCTTCAAAGTGCCACAAGGCTCTTTGTTCATTTTTCTCCAACACACTAACTAGCACTGCTCCTCCTCTGGAAGTCAGGAAATGTCCCTGACTATGACTCACACACACATCAGGGCCTTTGGAGTTGTTTTCTTGTTTTGAATGACAAAGGAATGAAGCTTTAATTTGAATGTTCTCAGTATCCTACAGAAACCATTTTAATTCAAATCACATTTTCGTGCGTAGAGGAGAAATGAGTCAGACACGGTTGTAGGGTACAATTGGTGGTAAAGTGAAGGGCCACATTTATTGAATAACATCAATTGGAGATCTACGAAGGGATAAAAAGTGTGGGTGCTAATTACACCGGCTATCAGCCGGTCGCCATTGCTATAGGGCGAAACATCCAGCAAGGAGGGTGACGGCATCCAAGTCATCCCCTCCTTGCTTAACACCACACGGTGCTGGAAGGTCTTTCCTGCAGTCAGCCTCGACCGGCCCTTGAGGTACCGCCAGGTGAGGTAGGAAGATCTCAGAGACGTGCCTTATCTCTGCAGTCCTGAGCCGTGAGGCAGTCGGCGGCAGGAGCCTTGGGCATGCCTCTCACCTGAAAGGTGCCATAGGATGATCACCGAGCCCCTAAGGCTGAAAATGGTGGGTGCAACGTGCAAGCCTAATATCAGCTCTGCCACCCCACCCACTCTGCCTCCTGATTGCTGGATAGTAATCAGACCATTATGGTCTGATCATCATTCTCCCCGCCCACAAATGTGCCCCCCCGCCACAGCTATGCATGGCAAGGGAGGGGCTTTTTTGCCCTTTCTTTAAAATTCAGTGATCTGTTTTCCAAGAATTGTGCATTGACTCATACAGTTTACAAGCAGAAGCCCAAGAAATTTCTTGTTTACCCTTCTTTGATAATAGTGGGATTATATATGCATTGCCACTTGTCCTTGCACTGGGGATGAGTATCAGGGTGAGATAAATCCTGGATGATGAGGTTTCTCTTGGAAGTTAGTGCTTCTTCCTTCATTGACCTCCTTCCCAGGGCTGCAGCCAGCTGGAGGTATTTGTAAAATGAGGTGGAGGGGAAAAGAAAAGAGAACATAAGAAGAGTCCTGCTGGATTAGACCAAAGGCCAATCTAATCCAGTTTCTTGTTCCCCACATGACCAACCTGTAGGAAGCCCACAAGCAGGACATGAGGACAGAGTAGCCACCTTCTGCTGTTGTTCCCCAGCAACTGATATTGAGAGGTATACTGCCCCTGATCCTGGAGGTAGGATAGTACCGTCATGACTAATAGCCATTGGTAGCCTCATCCTCCATTAATTTGTCTAATCCCCTTTTAAAGCTGTCTACCTTGGTGGCTATCACGTCTTGAGGAAACAAGTTCCACAGTTTAACTATGCACTGTGTGAAGAAGCACTTCCTTTTGTCTTTCCTGAATCTTCATTGGTTGATCCCAGGTTCCACTGTTATAAGAAAGGGAGAAAAACATCTTCACACCAGGTAAAATTTTATAAACCTCTATGCGGTTCCCTCTTACTCGCCTTTTTTCTAAACTAAAAAGTCCCAAACATTGTAACCTTTCCTTCTAGGGGAGCTGCTTCAGTCCTCTGATCATTTTAGTTGCTTTTCTCTGCTCCTTTCCCAGCTCTACAATATCCTTTTTAAGAGGTGCCGCCTGCCACTGTGAGCCCAGTGTAGATGGCACTGTTCTGTATTATTTGTTGCTGCTGCTATGTTTTGGGTTTTTGGGATATATATCTGTGACATAATCACAGATATATATCACAGATATATAATCACAGATATATATCTGTGATATATATCTGTGATTGGTTTCTTGGTTTCTTTTTCATTACTTTGATGTTAGCTGCTCTGGATTTAAAAAAATAATAATAATAAAGAAAAGTGGGTGATACATTTTTAAAATAAACCAAACAATAAAATATCGTCAAACCGATGTTACATCAACTGAAAAGGGGGAGAGAAGAACCAGATGTTTCCTTCCTATATATCCAAGGGCCATCAGGACCCATTGCTCTCTGCCTGGTTGAGGGCTGAAAGGAGTCAGAAAAGCTGTGGTGCGTGCCAAGGAGCTCCAGGTGGTGGCTCACTGGTCCTCCTCATGTCCTAATTTTCCTGAACACAGCGTATGCCGTGCCCAGGTACAGCTGCTTGCTTCTTTTACTGCCTCTCTTCTGGATAGTCTTCCCCTCACATGCTCCTCACAGAGTCCACCTCCAGGCCAAAAGATGGTAAGTGAGGAATCCAGTTTGACCCATCATCAGCTGGAAAGACAGGATAAAGGAAGACCTCAACCCAAAAAGAAGACAAGGGCAGTGGGCCTTGCATTCCCTACCTGTGCCTCTGAGGGGGATATCTGCACCCCAACATTTACATTAGTTTTATATCAGCTTCCACTTTCCCCGAAGAAACCTGGGAACTGTACGTTGAAGCACTGAGAATTCTTGGGTAGAGGTTCCTTTGCTTCGTCTTACAGAAATACGTTACCCAGGCTTCCCTGGGGAGAAGGAATCACTACTAAATGTTCTGTGATATCAATGACCCTACCATGACAGAGTAGTGAGAGCAAAAAGGTGCTCCTTTGCTGCCATAGTGAAAAGGAAGCTACTATAATTGTCCTGCTTTTCTTTGTTAAACGGTATCATGAAAGCAAAAATAGCATGTTAAAAAAAATTACCATGAGAAACAGATATGCATTTGCAGCTATGGAGATATGAATGATGCATACAGTTTTCAGTGTGTGTGTGTGTGTGTGTGTGTGTGTGTACACACCTGTAGTGTGTGCAGTTTCCATGGCCTCAACAATTGCCCAAGCACCATGGCTGCATGGGGCAGGTGTTCTTATTTTTATTAGTATAAAGACCAGGGATGCTGAACTTCTTTCAGCCTGAGGACAATTTTCATTTTGGAGAAGATCTCAGGGGACACATTCAGGCTTGTAGCTTTGCTGTCCTGCCTCTGGCAGCAAAATGTCTTGGACCAGCCTTGCCTTGGGATGCTACATGAGAGTGGCTGTTCATGTGTGGGCTTCCCCTTTCAGACACATGCACTCAATGTCTACCTGTTGGGAAAGGGGTCTCGGGGTCAGGGAAGCATGTGACATCAGGGCAGGTCCAACAGCATGGCTCCGCTTTCCCTTAATTGTATGGAGCCCACTTCATGGGTATGACTCTTTGATTACTGCAGACAACAGTCTGGATTCTGTAGTTGATCTGGGGATGAGGCACTTGTGTGCATCTGCCCTGAGCCCAGGATTAGTCTAGATGGCCCTTATTGCCTGCTTCAAATCCTGTTTGGCCCAGGGTAAGATGTGCGAGGATCTGAAGCTTGAATTCCATTTCAAACACAGGCTTTGCCAATGGAAAACAGCACATTTTGCAAATGTCATTGGCATATGAGTTATACTTCCCTGCTCAGCTAGCCACCCCCATATTTCATATGCTGGCTTTTATACTTCACATTGGTTTATCCACTACATAATTTGTGACCAGGCTCTCAATTTTGGTTGACATAACTTTTTTTTGAGAGGCATCTACATATTTTCTCTGTGTAGGCTTATGGCTATACGTGTCTTTGTGCTTTCCATTAGTGTGATGACTATATGAGAAACTCTTAGGAATAAGTCAATTTATAACAAAATGTGGGTGTTTTTTGTTTGTTTGTTTTGTTTTTAAACCCAATGCCAGAGTGGTTTCTGGCATGCTAAGTTAATAGGAACGTTTATTTATTAAAGGTGCAATCTTATGCATGTTTAGACAGAAAGAAGTCCTACAACAAGACTTACAAAAGTCCTACAAAGTCCTGGCTGTAGGAGTTGTAGGACTTTTAATGTCTAAATATGCATAGGATTGCACCCTAGCTCAGTGAAATTCATTGCAATGATTAGAACAACAATAAATGAACATTGCCTGGTGTACGTAAATGCAACCCTGAAATAAAGACACAAATCACATCTGCCCCTCTGTATGCATAGGTACAAACATGCCTCCTCTTTTTGTTTCTCCCCACACCCCACTTTTATGTAGTAGGCGGAGAGCCAAGACACACAGGCTTTCAGATTTTTCTAGCTGCATTTCCTATCATTCATTACATGTTAGTCATAGACATTGTACCTTGGATTGCTAGATTTGCTCTTGCCACCTACTCATCCATTAGTCAGACAATCATCTTTGGCTGTAAGTAATGGAAGCAGAAGGGTAAGTGGGAAGCTGTATAACAATGTATGAGCTGATTCAATTCCAGATGAAAATCCACATCCATTTCCATCAAATAGATTAACTAATTCTTTTTTCTTTTTTAAATTATGGTGACATCTAGCTGTCCATTTAGGTTAAGAGAATAAGATGACTGGGTTCACACAACACGATAAGCCATGGTGGCTTATAAACCAGGGGTAGCTTGTTGTGTTGTCTGAACCCAGCACAAGACAAGCCACTCTGGCTGGGTTCAGACAACACAACAAGTCAACAAGCCACCCCTGGCTTATAAACCACCATGGCTTATCATGTTGTGTGAACTCAGTCAGTATCACAGCATTAATCATATTAAGGGTGTAATTTTAAGCACAAGTTTAAGTAGGTTGAGAAGATTAACAGGCTAATCCTATGTAGGTTTGCTCGAAAGTAAGTCATACTGAGTTCAATGCCAAACTAGACCCAATGCCATTCATGCAATTAGCAATTGCATTAATGGCGTTTAATAACTAAACAGCAGGCATGGGGAGGGGGCAAGCCAAATTGGGTCCCTGGCGTGGTACAGAGGGGTCTTTAACACTTTGCCCCTGTCAAGGTTCCACTACTGCAGGGACCCCTTGATCTGCCTTTGGGAGATATCTGCCACTCCCCAAAGACCCAGTCCTTTGCCTGCTTCCTCCCGTAACGTGGGTGTAGGCTGTAGGCGTGTGAATAAGTCACTCCAAACTCCAGGGTACACAACAAACTTTACTTATAGTAGTAGGGAAATTACTTAATAGAGTGGTTTTAAATCAAAAGCAGGTATGATAAAATAAAACAAACAACAAACAAACAATGTTCTCTAGTTTCACTTCAGTCTACCTAATTCCTGTGCAGTCAGCCAGCCAGTTTCTCTTTCTCCCTCTCTCTCCTTCTCTCTCTGCTGTTTCTCTCTGCTGCTCAGCACACACTCTCCCTGCTAGCTGACCACACCCCACATATATAGTCCTCCCAGGAATGGAAGGTTATAACCATGTGACCCTGCACTGGAGAACTGATTCTAAACTTCTATTGGGTAACTTAAAACTCTCAAACTCCCCCTCCCATCATGGAGTGTTTGGGCCTTCAGTCTTCAACAAACTGAAGCCTGTGTAGGCCTCAACAAACCCAATCCTGTGTAGGCCTCAAACCCTCACAGCCCCCTACTGCAGTTCTTATCTGGATCTGCCTCCCTGTGCCTGTTATTTGCAATGGAAGAAAAACTCCTGTTCACTCCAGTTTCCTGATCTGGATTTCTCCCCTACCTGGGGTAGTACCCTGTTGTGCCCATGCACTTGCGGGATCCACTGCTCGCACAACGTGACTTTTGCATACCTAAAAATAACCTGAACCAAATGGAAATGCTCATTTCTGGAACAGGGCAGGTCAACAGAGCGTGCAGAAGGAAGCTCTGCTGATCTGCCCCAATCCAAAAATTGGCATTTTCACTCATTTTCAGAGTTATTTTTAGAAGTGCCAAAGCCCACTGTGCAAGTAGTGGGTTCTGCGAGTGCAACGGAACCAGTGGAGGTGGCGCAGCCCCGTTGAATGTTGCCTCTGGTGACCTCTGTTCAAGCAGTTGCCAAGCAACCCTGCCTTCAGCTCTTTAGAGGGAAGATGGGATATAAATGTAACAAATAAATAATAAAATAAGAGCCATGCAGAGTTTCTATACTGAGTATCCATCGGAATCCTGCAAACCAATTCCCAGCCTGCCTAACAATAGGGCCAAACCTTACATAATGTGGAAGATCCAACATTAGGCCTGCAATCCTCTACATATTTACCTGCTGGGACCATGTTCCATTGAACTCATTGGGGCTTAGATATATATAGGATTGTACTGCACTTTTCTCAACATATTTTTCTTTACTTAAAATCAGCCATTTCTCTCTCTGTGTTAGGGTGGCCAGGTGTCCTACTTTACAGAGGACAGTCCTCTGTTTGAAGGTGTCTTCTATTTGATGGGCTCTCCAATTCAAGTCTGGTTTAAAGTCAAAGAACGAGAAGGAGGGAGAGCAACAGGGGCGGGTTGAAGATGCCCATCAACAGTGAGACTGGAACAGCAGACTGAGGAGGCACACTGGTCATCCAGCCAGTCTTCGCCACTACAGTGACATGTATTGTACTTCTATTTAAATTACAGTGATTATTTAGAAGTGTGTGTGTGTGCGCGTGCACGCGCATGCGCATGCGTGAATGTATAAGTATATGCAAATGTTATGCAAATTGGTGTCCTTTTCTGTCTTCTTTTTTGGTAATGCAGTTCCTTTTTTTGGTGATGTGTAATTGGCAGTGTGTGTGTGTGTGTGTGTGTGTGTGAGAGAGAGAGAGAGAGAGAGAGAGAGAAAGAGATACTGGTCTTTACCCCCTCACTATGGTTAATACCAACTTCTGGGGGATATTTAAATCAGGGATATGGTACAGGGGGAAAGGATTAAACTCCCCCTCACCCACCACTGTGGCCTCCTCAATTAATTAATTTTAAACAAAATGCCACTAAGTCTGATCGTGATCTCCATACAAACTATCCTGTCCCACACTAAGAGCAGAAATAAGCAAGTACCTGAAGGTGCCTGAAGCATACATGTTGATTCTGTCAGATTTCCACAGGCTATGAAATTATTTGGGGGTAATTCCTTTAAGTAAATCACTTCAATCCATCCTTAAAACAGTACAAGAAAAGGAGCTGCTTTGAACCAAGCTGAAGTGATTAATGTATACAATATGAGATCAGGATTAAAGCTAATCATATTTACTTCAGTAAAAATGGCAGTCTAATAATGCCTATTTTAGGTAGCAAAATATCACTTTCTGACAAAGTAATGAGGCAGCATTTCTTCATGTATGAGGTAGCAAAAATATGAACAGGGAAGGAGGCATCATTATAGCCTGCGGTCTGCTTTTTAAGCAGAATGTTGAATATAAATTATTTCCAAAAACAGACACAAGTTGCAGTCAAAAGCAACAGAATGAGAGTGCAACTTTTAAAAGCTATTTTTTGCTGTTCTCTTTGAACAGTGTAACTATATTTACCAAGGAAAGGATAAGATATATAATTGCAAAATAACAAAGCAGGCTGTGATTATAATTTTAGCTTAATCAAAGCTAATATGGCAGCAGACACAATCTGTTTCTAAAAGACATACTTTCACTCCTCGATGCTATTAAAAAGTTTTTTTTTATACTTCCAGATTCCAGTACTTTTTACTGACAGTTTCAGCTCCTTCTGTCTCTTTTTAAGTTTAAAGACTAGCTCTGGAAAAGCTGAAGTAAATAAACAAAACAACCAGAGAAAAAATGAATTGTCCCTAACATTTCCAAGGGGTAACTAACCCAGCCAGAACTGAACACAGTAAAAAGTGGAAATGATGCAGCATTACCAGCACCAGTGCATAGGCACTCATACACATATCTTTGGGACCATAGAATCTCCTGCAAAGCTAGGTCAAGAGATGAAGTGAATAAAGGGTGGGGTGGGTGGTCAGGCAGTGGAAGCATACAGTAGTGGCAGGAACCTCCACAGCAGCAGGAAAGCCAATACATTCCCACTCATCTCTCCAGCAGGATTTCTGTGTAGACAGCTGGACAAAGAGTGAAAAAGGCAGAAAGCCCTTTTAGGAGGAGATAAGTCCCTGGTACTGCCTAGTAGGGTGAGCAGTGCACACAGCGAAAAGCGACTGAGCTGAAACTGTGCCCTCTTAGGGACAGGGGCAGGGTAGCAGACTTTAAAGACAAAATATCAATGTTTCCCCTTCTATAACCAGATCTCGACGATGTCACATAATTAGTCAAGAAGCAGACATGTAGACAACTCTTTGCAAAACAGTGGATGACCATGAAAGTGAAGGGCCCACTATTTGTTTCTTTTCTGCAGTGTGGAACTTAATCAAAATGTCCAATAAGGCAAGGTCAAGTTAGGCAATCCAGGTTCCCAACTGACAAGGCCATACCTGTCAGGACCCTGGACAGATCACTGGCTGAAACTCACCCACAAAGAGCTGTTATCTCAGCAGTGATAAGAGGCCTTCTCAAGGCTGACATGTCTGGACCTGCTGTTAACTCCACCCCCTCTGAGGAGCTGTCTACTTCTTAAAGGACTATTGTCAGAATCTGTAGCTGTTGCATCCTATGGCATGAGATGGTGAGGACTGTGTCAGAGTGGTTCTCTCTGAGTTGTCTGGTAAATCCACTTTCTCTGACCTGGAAGGTTCCCAAGTAGCACATGATAGGTTACTGAAAGAAGCCTCCTCCTCCTCTGAGTCCTCCTCTGAGCCAGAAGAATGATCAAGGCTGGAGAACATGACACTAGTGGTGTTCATGAACCTGGGGGGTCCTGCCTCTCTGCCACCTTGTCTCTCCGCGGCAGTGCCCCCGGCACCTCGATTTTCTGAGCGGCACAGAGCAGTTCTCTGCGCCGCTCAAGCCCTCTGAGCCAGCCGCACTGGTCCCGTCGCGTCACTTCCGGCTGGCCAGAAGTGATGTGATGGGACCAGCCCGGCTGGCGCGGCAGGCTCAAGGCGGAGAGCCTAGGGAGCCCCAGACCTGGTAAGGATCCGTGAGTCTCTGGCGGGCGTGAGCGGGGCCGATTTTGGCCCACTACGCCCGCCACAAAACGAGCGGGCACACCCCTACATGACACCCCCCACAAATAAGGTAAAATATCATTAAATCCCAAAGATCATAAAAAGAACTGGCACATATAAACAGCATATCAGAAATTGGAGCTATGTTAGATCATAGTCTGAACATAATTCAGTCCAGGGCTTTCAGGGTTGAGGATCAATAAATCAATTCAAGTAACATTCAGCCAGCTACATTCTCACTAATAACAGTGTAACATTCAAGAAGGGCATTTCTGAGAGATTCCAGCTCTTCCTCTATGATTAGAAAAATCATAAGTTACTGCTAGTACCCAACTATTAATGATCAACCTATTTGTCTTTCGAATCAAATAGTAATATATATTTATAATAATATATATAATATAAATCGGGGTGTCTTTTTTTAATTCATTGTTTACTAGGACTGCAATCTTGTATGTTGCAAAAATGTGCCTATGGTTACAACAATGCCCAAACTACATAGTATCATGAGCCCCCCCCCCCAGGTTTCTGGGCTTCCCCGAAGAAGACTCAGATAATGAAGAGATACAGACTGCCACACACAGTGTGACACCTTCAGCACTTCCTTGCAGTCTGAGGACATTCCCCTGAGGACATCCTCAGATTCCAGGGACAAGGCCCAGTAACATCCCCTCAGTGTCACAAAAGCGAGCTGTTTAAATTTTTGTGAACTGCTCAGAAAAAGAGCTTTGGCTCTTGGGTGATAATTCAGAAATGTAATGAATTGATTAATGGATGGATAAATCATCATAGTTTGGCACTGCATAACTGACTTTTCTTTAATCAATAGCTGGCATAGGGGAGGGGACAAGCTGAATTGGGATGCTGGCATGGGGAGGGGCAAAGTATTTTTAAAAACATTCTTTGCCCTTAGATCACCACCACCACCCTGTTCCTGCTATTTTCATTGGTAAGAAGCTCCCATTGGAACAAATAGGAGCTTTCCCCCCCAATGTGAATAGCAGGCAGGGTGTGTGATCTTGACTGGGACCAAAGCAGGGGACAAAGGGTTAAAATTGTCCAGTCTGGCTCAGGGTGCCCAGCCGCAGCTACTAGTTAAAGGGGGGGGGAAACAGCTATAGAGCAGCTGGTAAAAGTCAAGTTAGGTTTGGCCCTTGACAACAACAAACCCCCTTTGCTCTTCACTCTATGGTTTTAGAGCAGTAAGATATAGGCTACAGTAGTGTGTCATCTTACAGTTCTATCTACCAATTTAAAATAATTATTCGGGTTTCAAGTAAGTGATATACCCAAGCCACACTTCATCACCTCCATCTTATTATTTGATATATATGAGATATAGATAATTTAGAATGCCAATATTTCTCCCTTTAATTATGTATTTATTTATTTCTTATATTTATCAATCGCCCATCCGGCCGGCCACCCGGCCACCCTGGGCGATGTACAATCAAAATACAATAAAACAATACAACAAAATATAATATATATTATATATATGTATATATTTTGATTGATCGTTCTTTCTGATCTACTATATTTTTCACATCAACCTCCACTGAAAATGTATATAAGTCCAATATGTTCCTCCAAAGATGTTTTTTTTTTTAAAAAAAATAGTAGCAATTTTCAACATACTGCATGAGCAGCCATTTTGTCGTTATGTTCTACACCACTTTTCCAGTTGGTAATTTGGTGCTCCCCATTAGTCACTCTGATTTGGTTATTTTTTCATTCAGATTGTTTTGTGTAAACCCCCTCCCCAACTTTAAAGAATGACAAACAGGCCCCTGCAATGAAATGGTGCAGTATATCACGGTCCTGTGTGTGTTACCTGACTCTGTGGCTGAGGGGCTTGAAAAAGCAAACATTAGCATGTTGACAGGAGTCTGTATTCTAACTTGGGTCTTACTCCAGGTGCAACATTAATTATATAGTTTCTGAACATTTAAAAGTTCAACTAGTCTGTAGGCAAGTCAATAAAGCATGATGCTCCTCCACACAATTACATGCTTGATTTGGTCTGGGATGAGGTCTGAGGGGGCAATTTCAATAGCCCCTCTTCTGACCTATAATATTAGCGGTGGACTACATTGCAGGGCTGCTGTAAGCTTCTCTCTCTCTCTCTCTCTCTCTCTCTCTCTCTCTCTCTCTCAGCACAGCCCTCCCACCTGTAAGAGGGAGATAACAGTGAACTGCACTGCAGAGTTGTTGTGTACGACTTTCTCAGCCCAACCTGCAATGGATGACATTGCAGGGCTGTTGTAAGCTTCTCTTTCAGTTTTAGTCCAGCATGCAATAGGAGTCTAATACCTCTGGACAACACTGCAGGGTTGTTGTAAGACACTCAGAGGCTGACCTACAATATTTGGTATGACCTACAATGTAGGGCTGTCATAAATCACTCATTCAGTGACAGCTCCTTCCAACCTGCAATTTGTGGGCAATGAACTGCATTTGCTTTGGAATTTGCTTTAGTAGGCTTTTTTTCCTTTAAATGTTTCACACTAATAAGAACTGAATTAGAGCAGGAACTCATCTCTTTGCAGCTACTTTGTGGGGGTGGGGTGGAGGTGGACACATTTGTTCCCAGTCATAGCTATATTGAATTCGTTATTTTCTCCATTGATGACTATGGGGAGCTCTTTCATCCCATGCGACATTTAAAAATAATTGTTCAATGTGAACCAGGAAGTGACCTATCCAGAATTAGATGGCTCTTTCTCTTATGTACTGTTCCAGCCACTCCATTCTATTCAGGAAGGTTTCCCACTTAGTCAGCCAACAATGAATTATTATGTGGATGTTTTGAGAGTGTTTCATCCCCTTAAGGATTTCCCCCCTATTTTTTATTTTTTTTATTTTGCATATCTCCCAATCTTGGGGTTACTGCTGATATTTCTCTCTTATATGGGGGTGGTTGGTTTTGGCTCTAGCTCTGTGAACACAAGAAGACTCAAATTGGTATTAGTATATGTGATTATATTAAGCTTTATAAGAAGTCACCTTGCCCTGAGCCATTCTAAAAGCTAAGGTTAGACAACACAATAGAAACAAACCCACTGAAAATATACTAACAAATAAACATTAATGAAAAACTTTTGAACTAAAAGTCCAAACCAGTCAAACGTGGTAAATATCCCTGTGAAGTCTCACCTAGGGATGTACCCGCTCCTTCTCACTCTCTCAGCCAATCACCAGACATCCAACATTCCACACTCCTCTCACACTCCCCCTCCCCTCACATACTAACAGCTACACTAATAACTTGGATTGCAAGTAACTTGGTTTGAGAGCGTTTTGCAAGACAAGCAAATTTTTAAATATTTATTTAATTTTTTTTACTTGATATACAAGCAACGTCTTGCAATACAAGTACTGTAGTACAGCTTAAATTAAAAATCTCTGTACACATTTTTTTGGGGGGATTTCGTTTTGATATAAGAGTGTTTTGGATTACAAGCACGTTTCCGGAACGAATTATGCTCTCAATCCAAGGCATGACTGTATAACGTTTTGCCCATGGGCAGGGGCACGGCAATCCCCCTATGGCAATGAGACTTCCTGCCTTTGGAAACTCACCGGCCCCTCCTGTAAACCAACCCCAAAATAATAGCACATGCTCCACCCGCAGCTAATTCTTTGTCTAGATTCCACAAATAGAATGATTGGAGTGTCCCCGCCCCACAACAAAGTTCAAATCCAAGATTACTCTATGTCATGCCCTACACATGTTTTGGACCATCTCTGACCATTGGTCATGCTGACTGGGGCTGGTGGGAGTTGTAGTCTAAAACATCTGGAAGTTACCATGTTGGCCAAGGCTGCCCTAGCCCATTCATCTGTGTAGCTGATCTAGAAAAGTAATAGTAAAAATAATCAACTACTAGGTTTCCATCTAAGCCTTTCCTTTTGAATGTTCAATTTCTTATATTTCTGAGCAGAGTCATATTCATAAAACCACTAACAGCACCTCCAATCAATGTAGCAAGGATTGTTAATGAAGGGCTACCCTCTATTAATAAATTACCAATATGCCAATTTCAAGCCAGTAAATTATGCTATAAAACCATCCGTTGTCATTGAAACTGGGCAGAAACCTCATCTATTAGGTTATCAAAATCTGCAGTGAATGCTTTTTTTGCTTCTTCTATAAATTCTAGGGAAGTAAGAAAATCTAGATGTGATTTATATGGTGCTTTATGACTTACATACTTTATCATTCAGTCACAAAGGCATAAATGTGATGTTGGTAGGAAGGAATGCAGATGCTAGATGCAATTAGAAATTAAAGTTCATGTAAGAACCTTAGGCTGCAATGCTAGACACACTCACCTGGGGTCAGCCCATTGAAGTCAATGGGGTTTATTTCTGAGTAGACACGGATAGAATTACACTGCACATTTTTCAAAAGGACATTGAACAGAAAGCAAAGAGAATTCTTGGTCTGTTTTGTGAGTCACCCCCTAATTTACAAAATATATAAACCCACAGTGATTCCAATAGTGCAGTCCTACTATACACATTGACTTGGACTTAAGTCCTTCTGTGTTCAGTAAGGCTTATTTTCTAATAAGAGTGCATAGGATTGCAACCTAAAGGCTGATTTGCACAATATGGTTTTCCTACATGAAAGCAATCCTTGGGAATACAGTTGCAGAGGCAAAAATAGCAAAGGCAGGTATTCATATATATCCTTTCCAATCTACTCCATGATTGGGGCAGACTTTGGGTCAAAGAACAAAGACTGTAGCAGCTCACTAGGGTGTGTGTGTGTGTGTGTGTGTGTGTGTGTGTGTATGTTATGTATACACACACACACACACACACACACACTAGCCTAGTGAGCTGCTACAGACTCTGTACTTTGGCCCAAAGTCCACTCCAGTCACGGAAAGGATTTTATAGGGATGTGGAATGTTGGCCCTGTGGTTGGCATGCACACTCAGGACTAGCTCCAGGTTTGTAGAGATGGGCGAATGTGTCAAGCTCGATCTCACTTAGGTTCCCAATTTTCCACCACTACCCTAGTTCTGTCCTGGTCCCATGCAAAGTTTCCACCCCACAGAAATTCGTATGTATTTTAGTGCACATTTTTCAAAAAGTTTGCATTTTTTGTGTGCATTTTTCAGATGTAGACACTATGCATCCAACCCATGTGTTTGCGCACATTTTATAAACGTACTTATTTTTTCTTGCACATTTTCCAAATGTGTGCGTCTTGTCAAACACATTTCTGTTTTGCGAAATGCTTCACAAACTCAGAAGCATACTGATTTCCAACTGCGAATTCCATTTTGGTCTGTTTCAGTTCCAAAAATGCAAGCCCAAATGAATTTCTCACCCATCCCTAGGTGTGAGGGGGAGCAATTGCCTTCTGGTGGCCTCTTTCAACATCATTTGGCCAGCAGCAGCAGCAGCTTACTGGAGGCTTACAGCAGTGGCTAGCAGCAGCAGTGCCATCATCATCTGCAGCAGGCAGCTGAGAACTGCCTGCCATTTTAATCAGAAGCATTGTGGCACTGGAGACTGGTGACTCCAATGTCAGCGGGGCTGCATATCCGCTCTGGATTTCATGCCAAACATTTAAGGAGCTATCCATGGTGCTGAACCTAGGGCGGCCCCAGGGTTCAGCACCACGGATAGCTCCTTTAAAATTCAGAATAAAATATGGAGTGGATATGCAGCCCCACTGACATTGGAGTCACCAGCCTCCACTGCATTGTGGGAAAATTAAAATGGCTGGCAGCCCACAGCGGCCCACCACTGCCACTAGGTGAGCCCAAACCAGGAGGGATGGGAGGATGGGCACGGTCCCAGAGCAGGTGTCAACACTGGTGGGCCCTGCTGGAGTGCTGGGACCCTGGCAGTTGCCTGAGAATGCCAAGTGCTGATGAATGACTGGCCAGACTTGATTTAAATATTAATTGCCGATACTTCTGTCGTTGCCTGGTTGGCACAGCAGCTTTTTCTGCCTTCAGATCAAGTCCCTGACCCAGGGCCAAAACAGACGTTACTTTTAAACATCTGTTCATTTTTACTCTAGAGCAGATGCAGGGGGCCCGATCCAGATTCCCCCCCCCCATGCCCACAATTTCTCTTGCAAAATAGTGATCTATTTGCTTTATGCTTTTTATTTTGTTTTTAGTGATCCATTTGCTTTTTATTTTGTGATAAAAATTGCAGGCATGGGAGGGGGCTGATCCAGAAAGGGCCCATAGCAGGGTGAGGGGGAAAGGGTTAAAGCCACCCTACCCCACCATGCTATGGTCCCAATCTATATTGGGGCCTCTGTGCCAACTCTAGAGTAAAAATGAAAGAAAGATGTTGATAGCAGCTATGTAAGGAATGTCTCTTTTGGCTCTCGGCCTACAGCTCAAGCTCAGATCCTGATTCTACCTTCAGATCATGCCCAACAGCTCCAGTGACTGACAGAGAGGACTCTGTCTCCTAAGGACACCCCTATTTGTAAAAAGGGATGTATGGGCAGTGGAAAGGAGGGCATTTGATTTCAGAAAAAAAACCTCAGGCAGAAAGATTTGCAGCAGGAGGGGAAGCACATGTGGGCAAAATGCCAGCTAATCCAGGGTGATAAGTTTCAGTGGAGATCATCAGGGCCCCTGTACCTTTATTTCAGCAGGGTTGTGTGGGGCAGATGGGCTCCCAGAGAGTCAGGACTTGAAATGAAAGATTTGGGGCTCCAGCCCTAATGGGCCACCCCCTAACACAACCTCTGGCACCAATGGAGCAGTGTTCTTATATTGAGCAGGTGTTCATAACAAATGGAAATGACTTCATGGACCTGCAGTTTTCAACTTATGCTAGTTTACAGCCTCATGCAGGTATAGAATTCAGTCCTAATCGGACTGACAGTTGCACTGAAACATACATGGCATCCTCACTGGTAACCACTGGGGAATACCAGAGTGCAGAACAGAGCAGATGGGAAAAAGTCTCTTCCTGAAATCCTGTATCACACACTAGTGCAGCCTCCCCCAACTTGGTGTCCTCCAGATGTTTTGAACTACAACTCCCATCAGCTCCAGTCAGCATAGTCAATGGTGAGGAATTATGGGAGTTATAGACCAAAACATCTGGAGGGCCACAAGCTGACCACTGCTGCTTTATAGTGAAGGGCCAATGGTCTGGAGAACACCAGGTTGGGGAAGGCTGCACTAGTGTAAAACCTCAATCTCTGAAGACATCTAATATATATGTTTCTACTTTTTATCTAGGGCGACCAGTAGAAGGCCATTGCCTTGCCAAGTTCAGATGGTCCAAGCTGTTAGGTTTCTATCAGTTTTCCAAGGCTGAGATGTTCATTTCTGTAAAGTATCTTCTAAGTAATTTTGTGCAGCATCTTGAACAACTACGTAATACATTTTATGATAAGATGTGACAGCTAACAAATGTAGTCCTCAAAATGTGAGGTAAGACACATAGTTGCCAAGGAAGAGGTAAGCTCCTTCTAAGGAGCCTTCCCCAGCCAGGTGCCCTCCAGATGTGTTGGACTGCAACCCCCAGCATTCCCAATCCCAACACATCTGGAGGACACCAGGTCAAGGAAAGCTGTTATAGATCTTGACCAATGTATGTTACAGTTGGATAACAAGGCAGAGTGCTCATGCTCCCAATACGCGTTGGTGTTAATTGTGAATGCTGAGTATTATTAGGAAATATTTCTGATATTATGTGTTTATTTTCGTCTGCAGGCTTTTAGCTTCCTTGGGACACTTCCCATTTTGTCTGTGTGATCATCCACTTTTCTTCTGCCTACATCTGGAAACAAAACAAAAAAAGAAAAGAAAAAAGAGCAATGCCATCAACTGACTGGATCATTTGTATTAATTTGCTCTTAATCACACCTGGGGAAGTTCTACCTTTGCTTCGGGAGACTGTTGTACACTCTCAGGATTCTTGCTTGGGAGTGAGACTGTATTTCTCATGTTTCAAGATAGATTGTAAATATAGAAAGTATAATGAGCACCCATCACTTGATACCAATGTGTTCATCTAGAAATAATGATGTAGTAAAGATTTTTCAAAGGAAGTAAATGAAACAAGGCATCTGTGAATGAATTGGGTTTAATGAACCAGGACAATTATATAGCTTGATGTTCCTTCGCATCAGTTTAACATACAATAAGTTCCCTGCCTGAGAATATGTAGCAGTTGTCTGTAAATGGTGTACATGGATTTTAATAAAGCCCCAGTGGGATCTAATACAAACAAAAGACGAAGATTAGCTAACTGTGGCACACACAGTTCTCCCTGTACTTAATGGATGACTGTTATTCTACTTGCAGCCAAAAGAAAATGGAAGTGCAACAAAATGGCAAATGAAGTTCAATGTAAGCAAGTGTGAAGCGATGCACAGTGGGCCAAAAAAATTCCCAAGGTCATATATAAACCGACAGTATATAAACTGGCTGTGACTATCCAGGAAAAAGATCATACGGCCATGGTAGATTGCTCAAAGAAAACATCAACTCAGTGTGCAGTGGTGGTGATAAAAGCAAATGCTGTGTTATGGATTTTTAGGAAAGGGATTGAAAATAAAGAAAGCCATATTTATTTATTTATATTTGTCATCCTTCATAGAAATCCAAGGGCATGTAACAACAATATTAAAAACAGCCAACAGTAAAATACAAGAAATAAGCCTCTAATAAAACCAATAGATAACCAACAGAGAAAAATAATCAACAGTAGATCCTGTCCTATTCATTGCAATGGGAACTAACCACTCATAAATACCCAGGTAAACAAATAGGTCTTAGTCTGGCACTGAAACGTTGGTGAAGTTGGTGCCAAGTGTACTTCTTGGGGGAGGGTATTCCACAATCAGGGTGCCACCATGGAAAAGGCCCTATCTTATGTCACCACTTTTTTTAGCCACACAGAGCTAAAACATAGAGAGAGAAAAAACTCAATTGTTGCCAGTACTGGTGTTTTCCTTTTATTAGCCCGTGTGTGTGTGTGTGTGTGTGTGTGTGTGTGAATTTAGGGGGGAAAGGTGGCTGGGTGGCAAGGTTTAATCCTCCCTTATCCATATGTGGTGGTCCTGGTCTGGCTCAGGGCCCCACATGTAAAAAGGAAAGTGAGGATCAGTTGCATGCTACGTATTTCATGTAGCATGTAATTTTCCCTTAGATAGCTCTATTTTATTTATTTATTTATTTCATTTCTATACCGCCCCATAGCCGAAGCTCTCTGGGCGGTTCACAACAATCCATACAATAAAATCAAGATAAAACCAACAATAAAACAACATTGTAATTAAAAAATTTAAAACCAAAATTAAAAACGCAGTTTAAAATATACAATATTAAAGGTTAATAAAACTAAGTTTACAGGTGACAATCACCCCCCGCCCCTTCCCCTCCCATGTGCTATTTTGAACAGATTAAATATCGAATGCCTTGGCATAGAGGGAAGTCTTAACCTGGCACTGAAAAGATAGTAAGGTTTGTGCCAGGCGGGCCTCAGTGGGGAGCTTATTCCAGAATTGGAGGGCTACCACTGAAAAGGCCCTCCTCCTTGTTGCCACTAACCAAGCCTCCCTTGGAGGTGGCAGTCGGAGGAGGGCCCCAGATGTTGAGTGCAGTGTCTGGGAAGATTGCAGTTGGGAGAGGCGTTCCATCAGGTATTGTGGTCCTAAGCTGCGTAGGGCTTTATAGGTTAGAACCAGCACCTTGAATTCGGCTCGGAAGCATATTGGCAGCCAGTGCAAATGGGCCAGAACTGGTGTAATATGTTCAGACCTTCTGGTCCCTGTAATAAGTCTGGCAGCTACATTTTGAAGAAGCTGCAGCTTCCAAACATTCTTCAAGGGCAGCCCCACGTAGAGTGCATTGCAGTAGTCTAGTTTAGAGATTACCAGAGCGTAGATTACTGAGAGCAGGCTAACCCTGTCCAGATAGGGGCGTAGCTGGGCCACCAGCCAGAGCTGGTAGAAGGCACTCCTTGCCACTGAGGCCACTTGAGCCTCAAGTGACAAAGATGGCTCCAGGAGCACCCCCAAGCTACGAACCTTCTCCTTCAAGGGGAGTGCAACCCCATCCAGAACAGGTTGAACACCCTCCATCCGGTCAGAGGAACCACCCACTAACAGCATCTCAGTCTTGTCTGGATTGAGCCTCAGCTTGTTAGCCCTCATCCAGTCCATTGTCGCAGCCAGGCACCGGTTAAAAGGGGATTAAGCACATTTGTGGAAGATGGGTATATAACAGGCTATTCATCAAGACAGTATAAATTAAGCCTACATTTCAAAGGTAGTGTACCTCTGAATATCAGTTACTGGGTGGCAAACAACATGATCATGATGTTACCTTTATGCCACAAGCATGAGCTCCCTGGAAGCTAGGGATGTCAGAGAAATCCGGAACGGATTCAAATGAGTTCAGATGTCTATGAATCAGACCTGCAGATTCTGCAGTGGACCAGCTTTTTCTGAGCCATGCAGATTCTGCAGACTTGCAGACCAGTTTTTCACTTTTAGGAGGCGGGGATTTGCGCTAATTCACATTTGTGCTAGTTCCAGTTTGAAACGAAACGAAATGAAATTCCTTTCTTTGCATCGGCCACAGGCCTTAGTATTTGAAATAAAATATACAAAGATAAAAAATAAAGTTATACTTGACTAAACTTACCTTAGTTACATTCTAAAATTTAATTAGATAAAAATACCATGATTAGTACATAGTCCTTCACACATATTTAAAATAAATAAAAAACAGATAAACTTCTGCTCAGTTAAAAAACTGTAAGAAATTTGAACTCTGATTAAATGATAGATCTTATTTTAATAGCACCTGCTAAACATTTTGCAGTTTTTGCTGTGACCTGTTTATTTTGATCTGCAAGAAGAAAAGACACAGAAGCAATAACTGACCACCCTGGAATAGATAACAATTGTGGAGTAATCACCTCTTTCCTTAGATCTTTACAAAAAGTACAAAATAATAATACATGAGCTACTGTTTCAATACTGCCATCTCCACATGGGCATAAGCGATTCTCCAATGGAATTATTTTGAAATGGCCCTCAAGTACAGCTGATGGCAGAATATTCAATCTTGCATAAGTGAAAGCTCATCTGTACTTTACAACTGTTAAATTTTGCAAATAAGATGCCAATGTGTGGAAAAGCCTAGATGGAAAATAGTCATACCAGGGACAGAATTTTCTTATAGTGGCCAAATTATTCTGTCGTTCAATATCATGTAAGCGCTATCTAATTAAGTCTTTTGCTTTGGTGAATCCCAACGTTAATAGATGCTGTGATGATGAACCAGAGGAATGAAGCTTTGAGATAGTGCTCTTCATCCAAGCACTCTCATGGGAGTCCCGCAAGACCAAGGGGAGTAAACCAGTAGGAGTTATGTCCAACTGAAGCCAATAATTAAGTGTCCTGCCCCTGGCCTGTAGATTAATAGAGGGAAGATTAGCCTCCAAATGCAAGGAGGCATTTGGAACACAACATGAGACAGACAAAATTTGTCTTAAAAACTTAGACTGAACAGCTTCCACAGGTCTAGAATAAGCATCCACCCAGATCTGGACCCCATTAAGTAATTGTGATAAAGGTTTAGCTCTAAAACCTTCAAGTTCTGAGGGTATATGGTTGCTCCCTTTTGCGTAGAAAATGTGTGTTAAAATTTTGTAGCGATGTAAGCCAAGCGGGAGCTTGCCTGCTCTCGGGGGTGCTCCGGAGCACCCCCTGCCCGCTCTGGCTGCGCTCTGGCCGCTCGCATTGCCAGGGAACCGGAAGTGACACGATGGGTTCTCCATCGCGTCAGTTCCGGTTCCCCTGGCACTGCGTTTTTAGCGTAAAAACTAGGGCAACCCAGCTTAAAACGGCTGCGAATAGCAAATCACGGCTGTTTCAAGCTGGGTTGCCCTGGTTTTTAAGCTGAAAACGCAGCGCCAGGGGAACCGGAACTGATGCGCCGGGGAACTGAAGCTCCTTTCCCCAGTGTGGCGTGGATCGAGCGGCAAGAAGTTAAGTCACGAGAGTCTCAGGGGGGGTGAGTGGGCTGCTTTCAGCCCCCCCGAGACTCATGGTTACATCCCTAAATTTTAGTACTCTGGGATGCCTTTTCCACCACATATTTCTGGTGGGCTGACCAAGACCGTGTGTTTTGTGCTAGTTCACATTAGTGCTAAATCACATTGACTAATGTGCATTAGCAGAAATGCACAAGGGCACCTTAGCATGAGTAAAATGAAATTTTGGTTTTAAAAATCCAATTCTGTCAATGAGCAAACAACAGAATGAAAGACATCTGACAATCGTGAAACACAGATGGAATAGATTTAACAAAATCCACACACAGGGGTGGGCGCTCCACTGGGACACGACCCGCCTCCGGCTCGGCTGACCCCACTGCTGTGCCCACTGAGCTGGGCTGAAAGCTGTCACATGCTGTGCCGCTCGCTGGACTTCCAAATTCCCAGCGGGCTGCTGTTTACATAGAAAATGCCTTAAGTTATGCAAATTAATGATAAATGAACGTGTAGTATTAAAGTTAAAAGGGGATTATTGAATCGAAATGATTTTAAAGATATATGGAGAGCATTTGTAGATTTTATTAAGGGGGAAAGGGTGTACACCATCACAAGAGTCATTACAATTTTGGAAGGTTGAATAGTTATGTAGTTATTTCATAGATTTCATTTGCATAACTTTTTTTTTACAAATTTTATTTAAATTTTAACATATAAACTACAAAATACATAAACATACAAATTATACAACAAACACATAAAAAAACAACAAATAATAATAAGTGCGCACACCCCCACACCCCACCGGGACCAAAAAACCAGGCCTGTGGCTTACGCTGGCTCAGTTTATCTGAGTGTGGAAAGCTAAGCAGGGTCAGGCCTGGTTGTTACTTGGATGGGAGACCCCTCCTCTAGTTTCCTGCATTGAGCAGGGGGTTGGACTCGATAGCCTTGTAGGCTCCTTCCAACTCTATTAGGGGTGTACCTCCTACCTTGGGGGGGTGCTCGCCTCGCCTTTTCTCGGCGAGCAGCCCCCCCGAAGGCCCGAATCTCGGCGCCGCTCAAGCCACCGCACCAGCAGTGCGGGGTCCCGTCGCGTCATTTCCAGCTGCCTGGAAGTGACGCAATGGGACCTTGCGCCGCGTTTTTGCTATTTGCGGCCGTTTCAAGTTATGTTGCCCTGGTTTTTATGCCAAAAACGCGGCGCAGGGTCCCGTCGCGTCACTTCCTGACAGCCAGAGATGATGCGACGGGACCCCGTGCTGCCGGTGCAGTGTGGAGCGGTGGGACGAGCGGCGAGAAGGTAAGGTGCGTGAGTCTTGGGGGGGCCGAGCGGGGCCAATTTCAGCCTCCCTTCAGCCCCCCGAGACTCGCGAATATTCGTGGATTGCAGCTGCTTTGTGCGTATCTTAAGGCATTTTCTACATAAACAGTGGCCTGCCAGGAACCTGGAAGTTGCTTCCCCACCTCAACTTGGAAGAACGCAAGTCAACGCCAGGGAAGAAGTAAGTGAGGTGGAGTTTGGGGGGTTGAGCTTGGCTAGTCTGCTGGATTTCCACCCCCGAACAAAATCCTTGCACATCCCCATCCATACATCCCTACTGGAAGCAGCTAGCTGGACATATTTTTATTATTATTCATTCATTTCATTTCATTTCTATACTGCCCAATAGCTGAAACTCTCTGGGCAGTTCACACAGTTGGAAACAGTTGCCTGATCCAACATGGCTCTTGTTATTACCTTACCTTAAATTCTTTTCTCTAAGGTGAATATTCTCTTTCTAATTCTCATACCTTTTCTAATTTGTGGCCTGTTAATGAACTTGAGAGAAATAAAATGAAATCAATAATAAACACATCACACTGAAATTAAACTGTGATACTCAATGAAGTGCTTCGGTAAGCTTGCATTACATTTTCTATTGGTTCATATAATTCTTCCCGATTCAGAGCTGCCACTACCATAGCAGACATTTTATTAGTCTTCAGGGAGTTGAATGTAAATGCCAGGCCTGCAAGAATATATGCATGGTTTCCAGATAGTGATACTGAAATTTGGCAGGAGATGAATGCAATCACTTGTTGTTAAGCAGGATCCAAAGGTCTTTTCTCTAGATAGCACTTCCATTGTGAATAAGTCATATTAAACCATAACATTTTGTCTCAGTGAAAAAGATGCCCTCATCTAGAGAAATCCACTGGTCATGGCATTTCTAGGTGTTTTGTTGCTGTCCAGTTTTCATGGGCATTTATTGGCAATGCAAGTGCCCGTGGTGATGAGAGACAGATTCCTTTCCATCAAGCCATGCAAAGTGTTTTGAAAAGATTGTAAAAGTCTACCCCAACGGTTTAATTTTTCATTTATTCATGTATTAGGCTCGTCCAGGCAAAAACTAGCAAGGATACCCCTGTCAATATTGCCCTGCCATTTCTTGCCCTTGACTTTTTGTATCCTTATCCTCGTGTGTGTGTGTGTGTGGGGGGGGTTGTTAGAAGAAAGTGCTAGGCTGCTTACTTCCCTTTTCTTTTGCTGTTGAAGCAAAGATCCACCCTCTTATTTTTTAAAAGAAACAAACAAAAATAGCAAACAGGTGATCCTACAGTGACAAGGATGTGTTCCCCCTACAAGCAAACCACACCCCAAAGATGTACTGCTAGCCACGATTGAGTTTGTGCCATTTTAACCTGAATCTTACTACTAACAGTTAAATTACAGTTTTCTTTGGACCATTGAAAAGTTCAAACAAGGACATAGTGAGAAACCCAAATAGTGGGGAAAGAAGCAGGACATTCCAAATAGGAGGAAGAATTAATAAAGTCAGTTATGTGAGGCCTGAGAGTTGTTTAATGTGCTCCATGTAAAAATAGCTATCCAATGAATTTGAGGCAATTGTTAGGTTAACTCTGGGTTGTTTTTGCACATCATGAAATAATCCAGACAGGGTATTCCTGGGTTGTTAATTTAAAGTGGAAATGATGAGTGCACAACCCAGGAATTGCCTCTGTGATGTGCAAGCCAGGTGATTTGGTGCCATAGCCCAACCTATAGGCCTCACTTTTCCTATCCACAAGTACCACAAATATCCATTTTGGCTCTTTCTGTAGTGGCACCAAGCCATGCCATAGGCAGTTCCTGTATCAGAATATTTAGATTTGTTATGAGGATGTGTTCCATAGAGGATTTCTGCAGCTGGAAATCAAAGCACATGTTTTGCATGCAGAAGGTCCCTGGTTCAAACTCTGGCCTCTCTAGTTTAGAAAAGGTCTCTAGTGGATCTGGGAAAGGCTTTGAAGCATGGTTGCCAGCAGTCAGAGTAGACAGAGTAGACAGTAATGAATAAGATGGATCAATGGTTTGATTGGCTTTAATACCTCAACCTTAACCACCAGGAAGCAAGTCTCATTGAGTTTAATGTGATATTTTCTGAAATAAGCATGTTTAGGATGGCATCCTTAGACAAGCCTGCATTTACTTCTCCACCCCTTGTCTACTGCAAATGTAATCCCACAAGACCTACAAACAGGGCTGGATTAAGGCCAGCTGATGCCCTAAGCACAGCCCAATAATGGTGCCCCCTCGGCCCTTCCATTAAAAACTCAGTTTTCTTCAAGGCCATCCCTCATGCCAGAACACACAACTATATTAAATATAAACTGTTTTTATTATATTTATTTAACACTCAATAGCAGCAAGCAATATAAGCCAACTACTTACTTATAACTAGGGCAACAGAAAGAAATACAAATTTTCATAAATGTTTCATGCATTTTTTTTTAATAAAACTGTTATAAGGGGGGAAATGCAAATGCAAAAATTTGTGGTACTCTGGTACTCTGTGGTGCCCCCCTTCCCTTGGTGCCCTAAGAACATGCTTATATTGCTTAATGGTTAATCCAGGCTGCCTACAAGCAGCCTTCAGTGGGTTAAATCCCACAGTCCTTTTGAGTTCATTGCTGTCAGGATTATGCTGGCTGCTTAGCTCATGCTTTCCTTCTAATGGTATATAGGAAGAAAATAAAATGTCTTCCATTAGGGAAAGTAGGAAGACAATTGGGCCTCTTTATTCTGTGACTTTGGTCAGTTGGTTAGCTTTTCAGAGACTAAGGCATCCAGTGTCATTTATAGGGTACAATTTTGGCTTACATAGAGAATGAAAAAACTATTTCCCATGGATCTTGCTGTTTGCTTCACCATGTGTGTGTTTGCGCCTATTCTGTTTAAGAAAATTGTTGCTGGCTTTACCTCTGACATTTTCACTGTTGTTGCTTCCATTTCCAGCAATGACCCACTCAAGCACTGAAGGATTTGTGTAATCTTGTCAAATGTGTGTACAGAACACTTTACTATATCCTTCTAAAATGCTACTTATGTGCTAGAAAAAAATATTTTTCTCCCATTACGGATACTCTTCACAGCTACCGCCATAGAACCTAACCCTTGTGATAAAGAAGATGTGATTCAGTTGTGTTATTTACAGCAAGATAAATTACCAAAAGGTTATTGTGTAGTGTTAGAATCCACTAGAGAACTGTGTAGCTATTGCCATCCTGACATTATTTCTCTCCTTTTATCACATTGGAAAGTAAAGGGAAAACAGAAACACTATGTTTTTCTCAGTATAACCCCATTGCAAATATTGCTGAAAATTGTTACTATGAATAGAATATTCCCTTGATGGCTATTGCATAAATACAACTATATAAAAACAAACACACACTTTCTCGTAGTTTTATGCTGCTGGTAGAGCACCTTTGCTTTTCCTAAGGAAGCCATGCTGAAAAATGTGATGTAATTAATGGTGTTGGGTTAAAAAGCTATTTCTGGAGACTGGATTATAAACAGAGTTTCAGTTCTCAAATTGGGAATTATGCCATGTTGAAGCAGAAAACAGTGAATATTCTGAATATTATTCTATGTGCCACAGTAGCAAACTATATATTAATTCAGAACTAGTCTCCTGACTTAAATGAGAAATATATAAGAAGCCTCTCCAGAAATCTGTTTCCCCATAAATCCATAACAGATTACTGCTGAAAATATACAATTGTGCTGCCATATTCTATATTAAATAAAGATGTTTTTGTGCATGCTCACAGTCAAACTGCATCCTTTCTCCTGGTTTTGTAACCTTACAGTGCAAACTTATGCATGTTTACCAAGACATAAATGCCATCACAGCCAATGTGCCTTACTCCCCAGAAAGTGTATTTAGGATTGCAGCCTTCAAGTTGAATGCACATACTAAAGATTAACAAGCCTATGATTCTGTGTGAGTGAGAAGTGTACATACATGAAACCAGCTGGGGTCATAGCGACATGAAACACTGGAAGTATGGCAGTGCAGTAACATAGATTCTGGTGAGTCTGCCTTTTATAATCACAAGTGATGTATTTTCTGTCCCAGTCACTTGCTTCTTCTGAGCGGCAACAGACTCAGGCACACTCCATGCATTAAAGATTTAGCAGGTATACTAAGGGCACAATCCCATGCAAGTTAAGAAAGAAAAAAGGCCTACAACTGCCAGCATGCCCCAGCCAGCCATGCTCATAATATGTGAATTGGATGCACATACTTATTTTACTGGATGTGAACATGTACAATGGCTTCCTCCAGTATCAGAGGCAGTATTTCTATGTACACCAGTTGCTGGGAAACATGGGGGAGGGTGCTGTTGCACTCATGTCCTGCTTGTGGGATCCCATGGGCAGCTGGTTGGCCACTGTATGGACAGAATGCTGGACTGGATGGACCCTTGGTCTGATCCAGCATGGCTCTTCTTATGTTCTTATGTTCTTACATGTATTTGCATCATATGTTACATAGGTAACCATAGGTGGACCACATTTTGTGTGGGAGCTACTGCATGTATGAACTGGACATTTATTTATTTATTTATTTATTATTTCATTTCTATACTGCCCAATAGCTGAAGCTCTCTGGGCGGTTTACAGCAATTAACAAGACAGTCCCTGCCCGCAGGCTTACAATCTAAAAAGACACGACACACAAGGAAAAAGGAATGGGGAGGGAAGAAGGGGGAATATTAATTCATCCTTCTGGCAGGGCTGGCGGAATGGCCCTGCGGCCTGCGCTCCCTCTCTTCTCCCTCTGCACAGCCTGCTGGAATGGCTGGTGGTGGTGACAGTTGAGGGAGGAGGAGCCTTCAGGAGGGCGGCCTTTCAGCAGGGCTGGTAGAATGGCCCTGTGCTCCCTCTCATCTCCCTCCTCTCAGCCTGCTGGAATGGCTGCTGCAGTTGAGGCTGTTCAGGCAAAGACATGAATGTGAAGTGAGACAAACTTGTATCTTTCATTACAAATTTAATTGATAATCCTGAAATTGATATCCCAATGCCATAAACTTGCTGAAGTCAAATTTGCTGAAGGGGAGTCAACTTGGATATGGCGGATTTGCCAGGCAGTCCCTCTTCTGCCAATAGGGTTGTGGTTATAAGGATGTTGGAGAAATCCACAATGGATTCTAATAAATTCAGATTACAATGAATCTGAATTTTACAATGAATCTGACCTGCAGATTCGGCTGTCATGGACTGGCCTTTTTTGAGTCATATAGACTTGCACATCATTGTTTTATTTAACTTTTTGGAGGGGGGGTTGTTTGTTTGTTTATTATATTTATACCCCGCCTTTTTTCCTGGAAGGAACCCAAGGCGGCTTACATAATCCTCATCCTCCTCTCCATTTTATCCTCACAACAACCCTGTGAGGTAGGTTAGGCTGAGAGTCAGTGACTGGCCCGAAGTCACCCAGTGAGTTTCATGGCCGAGCGGGGACTAGAACCCGCATCTCCAGAGTCCCAGTCCAACACCCTCACCACTAGGCCACACTGGCTCTCTATGCATAAATGCTCACTTGTGCACTTGTATGTTAGCACTAATGCACATTTGTGCAAGTGAAAACAGAAACAAAATTCTTGTACATCCCTAAAAAAATCCACTTCCGTGAGTGAGTGGACAATGGAACAAAAGATATGTGATGAACTGCGAAACACAGACAGAATGGATTGAACAAAATCTGCATATCCCTGGTTGTGCCACTCTCCACAATATTGATGAGTCACATATGTTTACACAATAGCATGCAGGAGAATCGGAGCATATTCTGCTCTTTCTTTCTGACTCACACGAGCACTGCATACGTAAGTCCCTGTAGCCCACCATTGCGTAATATAGTCATCCTAATTGGTGCTGGTAAACTGGCAGTGGAGCTGGGGATCAGCATCAGCACCAATTCATTTCTTGGTTCCTATGGCTATACAGCATTGAGGCAGCAGGCAGAATTTAAGCTCCTACTCCCAATCCCTGCAAGCACTTGCAATGGTTTTAATTTGGGCACCTGGCAATGATTGAGTATATATACTCATAGAATATATATATACTCACAGATTGAATATATATACTCAATAAGTTCCTATTGTGAACTTATCAAAGCATTTAAGTGCAGCGTGTTCCGCTTTGGATTAATCTCCCATGGCTTGCTGATCTAGGGGAGAAAGTGCAGATCTCTGCAGTGAGCTGACATTTTGGTTGGATGCTCAGCTGGGGAAGGAACAAGAGAGAACTTCAGAATGCAACAGGGAGCAGCACCAGACAAGGCCGGAGCATGGAAATGGGTTGGTCAAGAGATTCCTGTGGTTACTCAGGTAGGTAGGGATATATGAGACATTTGTTTCAGTTCATTTTTTTTTTATCAGAACTTACCCAGTTCACACCTCTCAGACCTGAACACAGACCCAAATGCAATTGACAGTTCAAGGTCATATATTTTCAATCTTATGATGTGACTCGTGGAACTGAAAAAACCAAAACAAAAAAATCATTCAGAAATGTGAACTTTTGAAAAATGCACACAAACATGCTTTAATCAATGGGATTTGAATGTATTAGGCCTGTGGCTCGGCTCATGCTGGCTCAGCTTGTTTGAGTGTGGAAAACCAAGCCTGGTTATTACTTGGATGGGAGACCCCTCCTCTAGTTTCCTGCACTGAGCAGGGGGTTGGACTTGATGGCCTTGTAGGCACCTTCCAACTCTATGATCCTATGATCATGATTACTTGTGTACATTTCAAAAATGTGTACAATAGATGCATACATTTGGGAAAATACATATGAAATGTTGTCCAAAAAGAGAAGAAAAAAACAAAGGTCACCATCTGATACTGACTTTCATTGGAACAAGCTTTGAGGTGGAATTTTTGAGAACCACAAGAAGCTCGAGTCTTGCTGATTCACACACCCCTATCAGTCCAAGTCATGTGTTAACATGACCATTATAGGAGCTCTAGTCTAACAGGGAAAGAGCCATGGCACACCATCAAAACACAGACATGTGAAAATACAAAATGAACAAAATGAAGAGTTCACCACTTTAGTCAGAGCAGCTCCAAGGCAATATCCCACTCCCAATGCTGTGAAGCCAGAGCATGGCAGGATAAAAGTAGATAATTCATGAATGATTGTGTGTCATCAGCATGTACAATTTGAAATGGTCTGCAGTATCTCTCACTTGAAGAGAGAGATTGACATTCTCCACCAATAATGGCTCCAACTTTTCCTGCCTGTCTATCATTATAGTCCGGGAAATATATGGTTGTAATTTGCAACTGGCTGTACATATCATTCCAAGTTGCCTTCCCCCCCCCTTTTTTTAATGTTTTGGGTGTTTTTTTTAATCCAAAGTAGAACATGTAAAGAAAATCACATTAAAAACAGAGAATGCCAAAGATCTCATTCAAGAAAAAGAAAAAAAGAAAATAAAAAAGTACAGCAGTTGATTAAGAAGAAAAGAGGCTATAATAAAAGACTGCAATAGGAAATAAACCACAAACTCTATCAGTTTAGGGAACCAACCAACAGCTATGCAGGGTTAAACTGCCCAAAATTATTATGAAGGATAGTTAAGTAATTCTGTATATGGAACACTTCAAGTCCCAATATTTCATTCACTGAAGCTAATGGTAAGCATTCCATTTCACAAATAAAAAAATGTATATATATATATTTGCCATTCTTGTTTTAAAGTTGGTACTGCTGAGTTTCCAGTTCTGGCAAATTCCCGTGGAACAGTGACTAAAGAGATGAAAGCCACCACATGCAATTGAACAGGAATAAGATTCAACACAAAATTTAGCAAACAAATAAGCATATCCATTGGAATATAAACATTTGAGAAGCTTGACATAGTAGTCTGAGTCACCAATTCGTGATGTTTAACACTGTGGTAGGCATTACTAACTGAAGCTTCTGCAAGCAGGAGAAGGCTGAGTTCTTCCATCACCAGAATTCAAACTTAAAAGCAGACTAAGTGCTGATTCATGCTTACTGAAATCAATGTGGGCGCAAGCTGTAGCTACTTCCCCTGTGCTCCAGTAATATAGGAATGAACAAACCAGATGGAAAGAATCATACGAGCATCAGTACCACCCAGATCCAGTCTCCATCACTAGCACGTTCTTTTCCATTTGACTCCTACATTACCAGAGAGCAATGTGAGAAGCATGCATAGAGACACAGTCCTCCTTTATCACTTACAGAAAGTGTAAATCAGGCCCAAGTGGCAAACTCATTGTGTCAGATCTAACATGCCTGTACCTTTTGAGGAAAGACTGCCTGGTTTAAGCACTTCAAACACTTGTGCTGGCCTGGATGCGATTTTGCAGATGCCATGGAGAAGAGTTGGCTTTGGTGATTTTTCACTAGATCATGACACAGTCACAAAACCATCCCATTTCAGTTGTACTTGGGGCATCTAGCCTTCTATTCAGGTTTTCCATGTACTGGGAGACCTGTAGGAGTAGGAACCAGGGCCGGCGCTACCTGCTAGGCAGACCCAGGCGCTGCACTCCTTCCTCGCCACCGGCGCGCTCCTACCCCGCCTGGCGCCTCTGCCGCGTCCTTCCCACCCGCTGCCGCCGCCGCACCTCCCCACCGCCGCTGCATCTCCCCCCCCACATGCCCCCGCCCGCCCGCCCGCCAGCCAGCCACCTACCTTCGCGTCGCTTCCGGAGCCCCGCTGGCGTTGTTTTGGCGGGAGGAACCAGGGCAACCGGGCTTAAACAGCCCTGTTGCCCTGGTTTCCCCGGCAAAAAAAAAAAAGCGCGGGGGTCCTGTTGCGTCACTTCCTCCTCCTCCTCGGAGGCAGCAGCAGCAGCAGCCAGCAGCCAGCAGCCAGCAGCCAGCAGCCAGCAGCCAGCAGCGGGGTGGGTAGGTAGGTGGTGGTGGCAGCGGCGGTGGCGCGGGGGTGTTGCAGAGCAGGGCTGCTTTGCTCCGGAGCCCCCCCCACTGCACGAGAGGGGGGGCGCTAAATATAATTTGGCCTAGGGCGCCAAACAGCCCTGTACCGGTCCTGGTAGGAACTTAGTTCTTGCTGGGGTGGGAAGTGTCAGGGCCCCAGTCCTGCAATCACACATGCTAGCACTCTGACACCGGAGACTCCAAATCAGTGAGAGAATAAAAGGATCACACTGATTTGGAGTCTCTGGTATCAGAGTGCTAGAATGTGTGATTGCAGGACACACCCCCCCCCCGACAGTAAGCTTGTCTCTGGGCTGTACCACTTCAGACTGCAGGTTACGCACGGGCTCTGCAGTGAATGACTGAATGGTTCTCCATGCACAAAATTCCTTCCACATAGAAAAATGGATATTAGGAAGACATCTAGCCTAGCTTTCTCCCTGGCATGCCAGTATCTGTGTGAAGGGAATTTGTGCGAATGGAGGAGCATTTGATCATGTGAGCCCATACATGTAATCTGAAGATCAAGGCTGTTGTTTGCTGTTCTCTGCATCCTAAGGATACGTCCTAAGGATGCTGAAGATATTGTTAAAAGTATTGAAAATTAGTATTATTTCTTAGATCAGGGGTGGGCAACATATGGAAAAATTTGTTTCAGAAAAATGGTCCACAATGAACATAGGGGCAGAGACCCTCAAAATCCCAAGACTGCTCTTGCACAATAACCCCCGCCCCCCAATGTGGCAGTTATTCTGAAACTTGGCAGGCTTGATTCCCTCAGAATGTGCAACAATGCCAGCAATTTTCATCCAGTTCTGCCAAGAAATAAAAAAAAAAAGTATAGGCAGTGCCCATAATAATAATTAAAAAATCAGAATAGAAAGCTTCAGAGCACAAAGACCACTGCACCTATTTTTCTGACATCTGGCAGGTGTCACCCCCATAAGGAGCTGCTATGTCTGCAACTACCATCCAATTCTGACCAAAAGAAAAGTCACAATCTTTTTCTGTTTTCCATGATAGTCAAAGGGAAGCATGAACCCTTGGATTTCCGAACCTCGGCTTGAGGTTCGGAAATCGAGTCAAAGCAGTCCAAGCAGAAGCAGGCCATATTCTGAAGTGCCAAATTGGGGTCTGAGTCAAAGTGGGGGGTTGGTGCACCCGTCTAATATTGAGAACTGTGCTGTTAAACATGCAACTGGGCATAGGATTATATACCATGCCAGCAAGATCAGCACAGAGTTCATTAGGCCAGATTTTTTAAAACTAGGACAGTCTTATGTGTCCCAAAGCCCATCTTGGTCTAATCATGATAAATAGAATACCCACATGGGCAAGCAACAGTCTAAATATTAAAATAAAAAGATTCCTTTATCAACATTTTATTTTTGAAAAATAGGATTATGAATTCAAGAGGTACAAACAGTAACATTATATAATATGCAAGTGCAATTTTACTGTCGTTGTGATGGATGTCAAATGAAAGTAATTAATTAGCTTCAAAAGCTCATTTTCCTTGCTGTGGAAACAAGATTGTATCATGCTTAACTTGGTATTAGTAATGCTTAACGGTGGATCTGTAAATCCCTTCAAGCTGTGCCTACTGTCTGCAAAGTACTAATGATATAGTGCATTATTCTTTTTCTTTGTATTTGTCTGTATTTGGGTGGTGGTGGTGAATTTTTCTAATATCCAGATGGAAGGGTTTATTACCAGTAATATCAAATAATGAAATTTGACAAGTGAACATAGTGATGGGGTTTATTTTCTCTTGCTCTTGAGAATTTTCCGTGAATGTTTATTTTTAGATGTACACGCCCTGATGCAGATAATGCAATCTGCATGCAGTACGGCATAGCGATCGACCTGCAGTGTTCTCTTGCTCCTCCTGCAGTTCTCTGGTTAAGGGGCCTTGAGCTGCAAGCACAAAGCCCTTACACTGTCCAACTCCTGGCACCGCTTCTGTTGCAGTGGGGCAAGCAAAAGCTTGAGTGAATGCAGCTAAAATGGCACCACAATCCTTCTCTGGAGAAATAATACAGAAGAATTTGTCTCTGTTTGGCCAAGAAATAAAAACAGTATATTGACACTGAAAACTTGTATCTTACGTATTCTCTCACTAATTATGCTTTTGGGCAGTTCTGCTCCTGCTATGACAGAGCAGTGTGGCCAGCTGTTCTATTTTACAGAGGACAGTTCTCTATTTAAGGCAGGGCTCTCCAACCTTGGGTCCCCAGATGTTGCTGGACTACAGCTTCCAGAATCTCTTGCCATTAGCCATGCTGGCTGTATATGCTGGGAGCTGTAGGCCAGCAACATCTGGGGACCCAGGTTGGAGAGCCCTGATTTAAGGGGTGGTCAGTGGAGAGTCTTCTATTTGAAGGTGTTCTCTATTTGTTGGGCTGTCCAATCCAAGTCCAGTTTAAAGATAAAGAACCCTATGAAAGGAGAGTAGGGGCCTTGAAGTTGCCCATCCATCAACAGTTAGCAGATAGTGCACACAGTGTGCACACAGGCACACAGGCAAGCAAAATACAACATACAAGCAAGGTCCTATCTTCTTGTACCCTGTAAAGTACATGTGCATTGATGGTGCACATCATCATCATCATCATCATCATCATCATCATCATCATCATCAACACACAGGGCACCTGGTCATAGTCTCCCCAGAATAGTGAGATGTATTTATTTCTATTATAGTCATTATTTCTAAAATTTCATCAGTACATATACATGAATGTATGGAAATTGTATGCAAATGTGGGTCCTCCTTTTTGGTGATGTATTTCCTCTTCCAGTGATGTGTAAATGGACATTCTAGTCAGACTCAGGGCTGATCTAACAGTCTTTAGGATGCCCCCCCCCAAAGGTATTGGCAGCCCCAACTCCTTTTCTACCAATCTGTCTGGCTTCTTCAGTGCTGCTTCTTCACCCTGAATAGCTCCTTATAAAGCACAATGAAGACACTTAGGGGCCTTGATAGAGCATCTCACCCTAGTGTCAATGACAGCTAATGCAGCAGTAATGAAGCAGGGTTGGCTCTCAGTGCCACTTCTACAACCACTTCTTTTGGTTCATGTTTACTACTACTTGTACAGCACAGCAAAGAAAACAAATTCAGTCAATTAAGTTACAGAACTAAGTTTTGGAAATAAGTTTTACTGAATGAACGGCAAGCCCGATTCATGTGTTATCATAGTATGCCCCTCTGGTAACATCTGGATGACTGAGACCTACCTGATTCACACATGTAGCCGAATGAGGTAGTAGGATCCTGAGGTATATAAAGTGGATTATACCACTTCAGACTCATAAGAACATAGGAAGCTGCCTTATAATGAGTCAGACCATTGGTCCATCTAGGCCAGTATTGTTGACACTGACTGGCAGCAGCTCTTCAGGCTTTCAGGCAAGGTTGAGCCTTACCTGGAGATGCCAGGGACCTTCTGCATGCAAAGCATGTGTGCTACCACTGAGTTATGGCCCCTCCAGATGTGGCCAGTGCTCTCTCTCTCTCTCTCGCTCTCTCTCTCTCTCTCTCTCTCTCTCTCTCATAAAATGGCTGTCATGGTGCACATGGGCAGTTGCAAAACATTCATTTTGTGGCCTCCCTTTCATCCCATTCTAACTAGCGGTTATATTACCTTGTTGATTTAAGCAGGCAATATTACAATTTCCATCAGGTGGCTCCCACACAGTGTCAGAGCAGGGGCATTCCCCTGCTCTGACACTCTGGGGGAGCCACCCTATGTGTCAGCCATAGCTCCTTCACTTGCCACTTCCCTCTGTCGTGTCGGAAGCCTGGTTGGGTGTCTGAGTGATGCTGGTGGCAATGGGGGAACTCAGTCAGACATACACATGAGGGGGAAAAAACCTGCAAGGAAAAAGACTAGCACATGAAGGAGAACACTTCCAGACCATCCCATTCACTGCTCTGCTGGGGTCTTTTTTAAAACTGCAGCTTTAGAAACAACAACATACATGATCATTCAAAAATGTGATTTCTCTACCTGCAGTCTAAAATGGCACAGCCTGTTCTACCATCTCATGACTCTTCCACCTCATTGTGCTGTGTGTGTCTATCCAACCTCAGTTAAGCAGGATTATGTAGAGCAGAACTCATGGAAGGTGCCTCTGCCCAATTATTGGGGATCTCCCTCCTTCCTGCACCACAGCCCAGCCTGATACAGGCCTGTGACTTACGCTGGCTCAGCTTGTCTGAGCGTGGAAAGCTAAGCAGGGTCAAGCCTGGTTATTACTTGGATGGGAGACCCCTCCTCTAGTTTCCTGCATTGAGCAGGGGGTTGGGCTCGATAGCCTGGTAGGCTCCTTCCAACTCTATGATCTATGAAATCTATTCTGCAGGGTCCTGCTATAGGAATGTCAGAGAAATCTCAAATGGACTCAAATAAGTCCAGATTTTTCAGAGACCGCCCCACGAATTCCACAGTGGTCTGCCTTTCCCATGTCATGCAGAGTCCGTGGGGCCTGCAGACCAATTTTTTATTTTTGCATATTTTTGCACAAATTTAGCCACAGAAAAATACACAAAATAAAAAAACCAATAAAAAATGTGCCTATCCCCCCCCCCCCATAGAGTAAAGCATGAAAATACACATGGGGGGATTTCTGCATTTTTGGCCAATTTGCACAGTTTCCTGGAGTGCAAATTTGCACAAATATGTGTGACCGCATTTACGCAAATTCCGAGTCCGCAAATCGATGGACTGTGGAGTGAAAGTCGCCCAAAATCCTGAAAATCGCTGGCGCCCGGTGGAGCAGCTTTCTCTCCATTCACAGATTCCTCTGTGTAGTATTGGGGGTGGGGTGGGGTGGGGTGGGGAGCTGGATGACCTGGCATAGGGAGGAGGGGCAGGGAAGTCTCCTTCTGCCAGCCCAGTCACATACCCCTAAATTTGGATCTAACTCTATGTATTTATAATAATATGATATAACATACAAGCAAGGTCCTATCTTCTTGTACCCTGTAAAGTACATGTGCATTGATGGTGCACATCATCATCATCATCATATCATCATCATCATCATCATCATCTGTTTCTGCCAATTATGGGAAGAGGAAAGAGCTCTGGACCCACTTCCTGATCCACTCAACCACCCTCCTCCATATTCACTCTCAAGCTCTCTCCTCTATAAGCTCCTGAAATTTTATAAGGTATGGACAACAAACTTTCAAGCCTATTTTATTATTCTTTTTTTTAAAAAATGGAAGCCAAAATTCTTAAGAATGTTGAATGATTTGCTCATGCACCAGGACAGTCACAGACCAATCAAGGATTCATTCACAGAATCTCCATGGTAATCTCTGGAAGGTGAAAGTATCTTTTCACCCATAATTTAGAGATTCGTATTGCTGTTTGCTTAACAGATTTATTATTATTATTATTATTAAGAGAATTTTAAAAATAAATAACCTTGCCATGAGCTTTCATAAATAAAGCATCACAATTGCCCACACACTGATGTTGAAACCTATTGGGCATCACTGCTTGCTGGATTTGACAGTGCAAGAGATTCTAGTTCTTATACTGAGCTGAACTCACTTCCATTTGCCATACCATTCTCTTCTGCTTCTGATTACAAAAAGTAATTGAAAAAATCCTTGGCACACTTCAGTATGGGTGGTGATGTAGCACAGATGTACGGTAGTTTAAATAGCAATATTTTAAATCACGAAATATGTATAAACTTCTCTCAGGGTCTGTGTACATTTTGTGGAGAAGAATAACTGCCTTGGGATATGAGCTGTTCCATTAATTTATATTGCTAGTAAATATTTTAATGTTTATATGTTTTCTTTTGTCTCTGTGAACTTGTCATTCCAGATTTTGAGACCATTTCAGTACCCCCACCCACCCACACGTTTGTGTCCAACTTCCCACTGGGGAGATTATATATTACAAAAGAATTAAGATGTGTGAGAGGATTCAATCTAATAACAATAAAGTCATAAAACATTCATTCCCATAATCATACTTCAGTCATCAAAGAATCATTACTCTCCCCTTGTGAGTATTTTTTTATCCTCTGAATGTTCTCCCTGATATATATCTTTACAAGATTATTGTCTATGGTTTAATAGTTAGGCACCCAAAGAATGAATGAACTACTGGATGACTTAGGTGAGAATCTAAATTAGCTTTCTCCAAGCTGGTGCCTTCCTGAGGTGTCGGACTACAATTCCATCATCTCCAACCTTCTAAATTCACCCTGTCTATTGAGCAATCAATGTCAAATACCTAATTTTATATCAAATTAAACAAGCAGTGTATGCCCAATATCAAATCCTGTGTGAAATACCAAAGGTCAGGTATTAATAGTCAAACACTGGAAGTCAAGTGCCTGTTGAATATTAATATCATTTCAGTGTTTGTCTCCGGAAATGGCAGTGCATATTGCAATATATTTGGGGGAGGAGGCAAATTTGTTTAAGTCCTGTTCACAAAGCCTGATCCTCTATACTGGGTCAGCTAGCTTATTTATCATTTTATTTATTTATTTATTTATTTTATATCCCGCCTATATACTATTACTCTAGGTGGCATACAAAATAACAATCAATTAAACAAATAAGTATGCAATAAAAACATCTGTTAAACATAAAAAGTTTAAAAATTCCATTAAAATTCCATAAAACAATATAATTCCATAGAAATATGATAGAATATTATAAAAGGAAGGCCTGCTGACATAATAAAGTCTTCAGTGCCTGCTTAAAGACATTCAGAGAAGTCAGCAGGCGTATTTCAACTGGCAATTGTATTTCAACAATTGAGGGGCAGCAAAAGAGAAGGGCCTCCGACGAGTAGCTGCCAGTCTCACATTAGGCAGCTGCAGCAGATGGCCCTCCGAAGACCTTAAGTGGCGAGGTGTAAGATAGGGGAGGAGGCACTCCCTAGGGTACCTTGGACCATGTAGGGCTTTAAAGGTAAGAACCAGCACTATATACTTTGCCCGGAAGCAAATTGGCAGCCAGTGTTATATGGTCTCCACAGGGTGTCCCGGAGAGCGGAGACCAACCTGGCCGCCATATTTTGTACTAGCTTAGCACTAGATAGGAGTACAAGTGACAGGAGATGATCAGGGCAGAGGGAGCATTGTGCAGTGAAGAAGAAAGGACTCCACTAGGGATGGGGGACATATTTGTTGGACTCACATTTTCATACAAACTTACCAAATTTCACACTTTCAAATCATTATGTAAACTGTATCTCAGTAATCCTTCAAATTCGTACTTCTCTGAATTTTGCAGTGGGATTCTCCACTCAAAAAATGCATACAAAAATGGGGTATTGGGAGAAAGTGCAGGGAAAAATATTCGTGAAAAGAGCATTACAAATGCATTATGTTAGGAAAATTGCTTGCAAAAATGTGTATATTCTGCACCATTGCATAAAAATGCATGCATTAGAAGAAATGTACACAAAGATCTGTACAAATTTTCATGCAAAGTTAAAAAAAAAATCTCAACGTTCAGATAAACTTAATTTAAGATTGGAAAAATGAGAAACCAAAATTAACAGATTAGTCCATGCCTATCCCATACAGAATTATTAAAGCTCTGTGCAGTATCAGCACTTGCCTGGCACATCCTGTCCTTCATGGCATGCTGAGCTCAGGCAAAATGATACAGAAAGTCCCTGCATACAGAGGGACATGTGGTGCCTATGCACAGAATCTCAGCAATTATTCCCCAGGATTCTAGGGCCTTGCATCCCAATCCAAATCAAGAGAAAAGGAAAGCAGAAGATCATAACAAATGAAAACCATGTTCTGAAAACATGCCATAAAAGTTAGAAGTCGAAAACAATTCCTTTTTCCAACAGACGTAGAACAAAGCATTGACTGTGGAAGTAGCACCTAAGTAACACAGCACAGACATGCTGAAGATACATGTTGAACACATGGCACAGGAGTCCCAAACTTTTGGGGCAGGTGGGCACATTTGGAACTGTGAGAGACTGTTGTGGGCACTCTCATAAAATGGCTGTCCTGGGGGTTGGGCTTGACCATTCATAAAATGGCTGCCATGGAGCACATGGCCAGTCACAAGAAAACATTCATTTCCCAGAAGGCAAACTTGTGAGACTAAAAGAAAAGTAACTTGTACAAGGACCTAAATACAAGGCAGAGGTGTGGGTGGGGTGTCTTGTATTTAGGTGCTCCAAAACACAAAACCATGCCAGCCTCCCAGTTAATTAAAAAAAGAATCTTAAAAAGCAAAATAAAAATCTGGAGGGGCAGGGAGCCTGGCAGGCTCCAAGAGAGGTGTCCACATGGGCACATTGGTGCCAGTGGGCACCACGTTTATTATTCTTTTTTAAAAAAATGGAAGCCAAAATTCTTAAGAATGTTGAATGATTTGCTCATGCACCAGGACAGTCACAGACCAATCAAGGATTCATTCACAGAATGAATGGAGATCCCAGATCTAACAAATTCTTCCACCCACAGCGAAGAAATGTAACCACCAAGCTGATGTTAGAGGCCATATGTATTAAGGAAGAGAGAGCAGCCGTTGCTCACATCTGTATTGGATGTGATTATTCCTCAGTAGCACCTCTATATCACCAGCTATTATGAAGTGTTAAAAAAAAAAATGTAGCCACAAAAGGAGCTCTTAAAATTCAGTGTATGCATTAAGACAATTTAATCTTGACCGTATCCAAGAGCAGGATTTTGATCTTTGCCGTCAACTGGCTTCCCTCTACTGAATTCTCTTTGGCCCCCTACTGAAACCTGAAGTGGTGCCCTTGGTTGATGCTCCATCCATTTCATCTCAGCATTGTGTCACTCTGCGCTCTGCCTTCACTTACATGTCTCTGCAGTCTGAGAGAAAGCTGGGAAATAAATAATGGATGAGAAGACTGGAATAAGAGTTGAGGAACAATAGCTTAATTCATACGGAATTCCTTACAATGTTCACAAGGCCCCCTGACAATCCTTCCAGTTATAAAAATGAAAACGGAGGGGGGGTGTCCTATTGGGCTTTGACCTGCAGTCAATATAATAAAGCCTTCTTTTTTGATCTAAGAAGTGAATGTGTTCCCCTCAACACACAAAAGAGGATTCTGGCAGTCACTCGTTTGCTAGCCTCTTCCCCCGCCCCTCTCCTGCATGCAGCTTCCTTTCCCCCCTTTAATTTGCCTGACTCTCCCAGGATCTCAAGTCCCAATAAATCCCATTCTGTTTACAGCTCAAGTGCTCTCCTTTTGTCTTATGTTTAAAGATTGTGTCTTTAAACATAAGACTGCTTTTGAGGCTGCTTTTATACCATACACACAGCCCTACATACGCCAGCATCCAACATATTACTCTTCTTAAGAAAGGTTAGCTCAGCATGTTCTAGTATATGAGGTTCTGCTATAGCCATAAATCTCATCAAAGAAGACTCTCTCAATGAGCACTCCTGTTATCGGCCAAAACTGCCGCTTCATTTCAGAATTTGGCAGCCAAAGTTTTTGTTACACAGGCAGCCTGATCCAATCCATTCCTGCAGCTGCTGTTCTGCAGGACAAACAGCCATCCGATTATATGCCTTCCCTTCCTCCATATTCCTCCTAATTTCCTTTAACTGTATTTTTTTGCAGCCACACATTGAATAGGTCTAGATTATGGGCCTACTTTACTTCTTATAGAAGCAACCAGAGGGATCCAACGGGGCTGTGTTTTCTATGGACCTTCTATGGAGTAAGCAAAGATAATGATGTTTTTTTGTAGTCGGTCTGGCTGACCCACCTTTCCACAAGTACTAGTGAGGGTCGATGCTGACCACTCACAGACTAAAGATTAAGATTTCTCCTCCTGAGTAGAACTTGTGCTTTCTGTTGACTGCTATGCCTTCTGTTCCAGGCTTTAGCTTGGGCTCATCACTGCCTCTGCTCTTAGAGAACCAATTATGGAGTGTCTGGAGCTGGGGAGATTATTTATTTATTTTCCTGCAAGGAACCCAAGGTGGCTTACATACCGGTAATCCTCCTCCTCCTCTCCATTTTATCCTCACAACAATCCTGTGAGGTAGGTTAGGCTGAGAGTCAGTGACTGGCCCAAAGTCACCCAGTGAGTTTCATGGCCGACCGGGGACTAGAACCCGGATCTCCCGAGTCCCAGTCCAGCACTCTCACCACTGTGGCACACTGGCTCTCATAAGCCCAGTTGGCGTGCTTCAACCAGAACCCCCAATTCTGCTGGTTCTTAGGTTGGGCCATATTCCTGGGTTGTGATTTTGGGGTTTCGCTCAGGAGTCAGGATGTACTGACTCCCCCAGTCCCAGTCAGTAGAGTAATGGAGCCAAGGCTTGCAGGATAAAAGTGCTGGGGCTTTTTCATTAGCAAGGATGCTGATGTCACCTGCCACCCTCTCAGGCTTCCCTGTTCCCTCTGAGCTTACCTGCAATACTCACAGTAGCTTGGGGAGGGTGAGGGGGGTGGATGTTCCCAACAGAAATATATTGTGAGCTATTTGTTGATTTGGAACAGCACAGCTGCCTGCATTTTTTGGACTCTCCTTGGGGGCATAGCTATAGGGACTGTCATAATGAGCCACAGCAATTCAAAATTGACCACTACTCCACTTGTCCCAGTGCACACTGGGACCTGTGGTTGAGGCCTCTTCCAAAGTCTTATACAATTCTGATTCAGGGCATGGACCTGAATCTGTCCATGGGGGATCTGTGGAACAGAACTTGGAACAGATTATTAAGTGAAAGTTTACATTTGTTATTTAAAAGATGGTGCCGAACGTAGTTTCCCTACACAAACTGAGTTCTGTTCTCTACTAGAACTCATGAAAGCAAATATGTTCCTAGAGGAGGATTGACCTGCAGTAGGTATCAATCTGTGTCAAGGCTCCACAGCAATACTACCTGATTTCTATAGACCAATGCAGGATTTTTATTTCTATTTACTTTTGGGGAAAATCAATTAGTCACAATGCATGCACTGTTTAATGGGGTAACATGACTGGTTGCCTAGCAGCGGCCCTCTTAGCTAAGGCTTACTCTTGACTCCTTTTAACACTGAGCTAACCAGAGATGGTTATACTTCTTATCCACATCTGAAATGGTGGGTTCCTCACCCACACAGTCATATTTTTCCTGCCCTACAATAGAATACCTCCTTCTGTCCCTTTATCTCTTACAATTACAACCTTGTTAAAAAGCACTGGCATGGCTCTAAATGCTGGGTAAAAGAAGCCAGGGCATGAAAGGCAAAATACGCCATCTTTTACATATCAGGGAAAGGAAAGAGAGGAATAGTCTAGTTAAAAACATGTTGCATGGCTTAGTTTAAATTTGGGACGTGATATTCTTCAGGGATGTTGAAGAGTCCTTGGTCCCGAGTCCCGAGTCGAGTCCCGAGTCTTTGGACCCGAGTCTAGAGTCGAGTCTAGAGTCCGAGGTCCAAAATGGTGACTCGAGTCGAGTCCCGAGTCCCGAGTCCCTCCCAAAGCGGCGGCCCATGGAGGGAGCAGGAGGGTCTCCGCGAGAGGAAGAAGAGCTGCCCTTCCTCCCGCGGAGACTCTCCTGCTCCCTCCATGGGCCGCTGCCGCTGCCGCCCTCACCTCCACCTCCGCCGCCCTCACCTCACCGCCGCCGCCGCTGCCCTCGCCGCCGCCCTCGCCTCTGCTGCCTCTGCTGCCACCGCCGCCGCCCTCACCTCCTCCTCCTCCTCCTCCACCTCCGCCGCCGCCGTCGACCTCGTCTTCATCGCCGTAGCACACAGCACGCCGCGTCACGCCGCCAGCGCCGTCGCTCTGTTTTTGGCGGGGTTGCTGTGGTTCAAAAACAGAGCGACGGCGCTGGCGGTGTGACATGGCATGCCGCGTCACGCCACTAGCAACGGCGCTCTGTTTTTGAACCACAGCAACCCCGCCAAAAACAGAGCGACGGCGCTGGCGGCGTGACGCGGCATGCCATGTCACGCCGCCAGCGCCGTCGCTCTGTTTTTGAACCACAGCAACCCCGCCAAAAACAGAGCGACGGCGCTGGCGGCGTGACGCGGCGTGCTGTGTGCTACGGCAATGGCGACGAGGTCGACGGCGGAGGAGGAGGAGGAGGAGGAGGAGGAAGAGGAGGAGGTGAGGGCGGCGGCGGCAGAGGCGGCGGCGGCAGAGGCGAGAGCGGAGGCGGAGGCGGAGGCGGAGGCGGAGGAGTCCTTGGGCTCGAGTCCCGAGTCGAGTCTCGAGTCCCACATAAATTATTGGGACTCGAGTGGGACTCGAGTCAGAGGGGGGACTCAGTCGGACTCACGAGTCGAGTCCCCGAGTCCGAGTCCCCATCCCTGATATTCTTCCATACAATATAGAAACCCCAAATGATGGGAGGGGGTCTAAATATTCTCAGGGCCGGGGTGTATGGAGCCCCCTCCCTGCAGAAGCTCAGTAGTCCTTAGCTTTATCACTTCACAACCTTTTCTGCCATGATTCATGTTATAAGCCATGATAACGGTGGATAATTGCCAATTAAATTAGTAATATCTTCCTTGAACAGTGGTGGCCAGAACTAACATGTGTATTGCAGATGAAGCTTCTTGAGTGCTGAGTATAGAGCGACAAAAATAACAACAAAAAAATACCTTGGCGATTATGATTCATTTGATACAATCAAAAATAGCACTAACCTATGTATATAAGCTTGTGCTCTTTTTTAAGCACGTTATCCTTCATTTTGCATTTGGGCATTGTTTTCTTCAGTCTGGAAGGTAATGCAGTACATCAACATTCAGGAAGGAGATGCAATTGCTGAGCAATTACTTGCAGTCATGCAAATATAGTAATGCTGGAAGGAGGCGATAAGGGCTTGTTCAGCATTGCTGACTAATCCAAAATGTAGTGGTTCCCTTTTTAAGGCTACAATCCTATACACCCCTGGGAGTAAGTCCCACTGAATTCAATGGAGTTTATTTCTGAATAGACATGTATAGGATTGCACTTTTTATTTTTATTTATTAATTTATTATATTTGTATCCTGCCGCCTTTCTTCCTGCAACGAATCCAAGGCAGCTTACATAATCCTCCTCCTCCTCCTCCTCTCAATTTTATCCTCACGACAACGCTCTGAGGTAGGCTAGGCTGAGAGTCAGCAACTGGCCCAAAGTCACCCAGTGTGCTTCATGGTCAAGTGGGCACTAGATCCCAGATCGCCCGAGCCCCAGTCCAGCACTCTCACCACTATGCCACACTGGCTCTCCAGTGTATTTACTTACTTACAACGTTTCTATACCACCCATCAGCAAAACGTTCTCTGGGAAGTTCATAAATACAAGTTAATGACATGAAGTATAAAAATAAAACATGGACAAAAAATCTTAAATAATTAAAACAGCCTCAGAATAAAACCAGGAAAAACAGTCATACGTGCAAAAAAGAACTTAAAAGTCTTGGAAAATAAAAAGCTCTTCACCTGCTGCCCCAAAGACCACAGTGTAGGTGCCAGGAGAGCCTCTCTGTGGGAGGACATTCCACAACCAGAGTGCCACCACTGAAAATACTTTCTCCTTAGTGGCCACCTGCCTCATTCAGCAGAAGCTAGACATATTATGCTGGCCAAACCATAGAAATCATGGCAAACGAAGGTCATGTTAGCCTCAGCACTATTCCCATAAGAGTGTTTTCCAACCGTGCCAAACAGTTCTCTGTTCCACTCTACAACCTCTGCCAGGGCTGGTCCTACTATTAGGCAGAGCAAGGCAATCGCCTCAGGCAGCAGGTACTGGCAGGTGGCAGCAAGTTGTTGAGAAGAGAGCTGTGATCCATATGGCCCCCTAAGCTAGCCTGATGCTTTCAGGTGTGGTGGAACATCCCATTGCCAGTGCTGAAGAAAGATTCCACTGCCAGTCCAGTTGGTACATGGAATGGGGCGGGGTGCCATCTTGTCCTTCAACTCAGGCAGAAAATGTCTTGGGCCAGTCCTGATCTCTGCCATAAAGTGCACCAAGTTCAAGACACAAATATGGTATTTAGTGAATGGTGTACCAAGAAGGTCATTATTGCTTCATTGGTACATCCTGTTTTGTCATATTTGTTTTAATCTTTTTTTGGGGGGGGGAGCCTTTTCTGTTTCAAGGCATTGCAGCTACACTGGAGAATCTGCACAATAATTAGCCTGAACAGTAACCTCTTGTACTAAAAGGATAATGGCCTTTTACTAAACTAATAATTGCTTTTGAAACTGGAATCAGATGGTCAGTTTTATCCTTGGTTTTCATGGTAGGCAGGGCCGGTACTACCATTAGGCCAATTAGGCGGCTGCCTAGGGCGCTGGGCTAAAGGAGGCGCCAGAAATGCCTTGGGGGAAAAAAAATACATCACGTATTTTACCAAGTTTGTTTTACCAATCATGTCCTGTGGCGGGGAAGGGAAGGCGAAAGAAGCGCACCCCTCCCTCTCTCTCCTCCAGCTCGTTACCAGGAACAGCAGCAGGCAGGCTCCTCCTCATAACCAGCATCAAAAGAGGCAGAGAAGGCTACAGACTGGAGGAGGGGAGGCGGGCAGGGGCCAATGATGGGAGGCTGGTGGGCGGCTGTAAGGATGCACCTGCAAACACCTCCTTCGCCTTGGAGATTGGAGATTAAATGAAACGTTATTACAAAATACAGCTGTGTTGGAAGATTGTAAAAAGAAACTAAAAGAATTTTTTGAAATTAACTTAGATAAGGGTACAGATCTGAGAATGGTTTGGGATGCAAGTAAAGCTTTTATTAGAGGTTATTTTATACAATATAATACTCAACTTAAGGCCAAGAGACAAGAGAAAATGCAAAAAATTCTGGAGGAAATAAAAAAGAAGGAGGAAGAATTAAAGATCTCTCCAGGAAACTCAAATATTTTCCAACAGATTAAAATGTTGCAACAACAGTTATCTATGGTAACAACAAGAGAAATGGAAATAAAATTGAATTATATGAAACAGAGGAACTTTGAATTTGCAAACAAACCTGGGAGATGGTTGGCTTATAGATTGCGAAAAGAAAGAGAAAAGAAAATGATAATAAAAGTACAAGAGGGCGATAAAGTATTAACAGACTATAAGGAGATACAAAAATCATTTTACTATTATTATTCGAATTTATATAAAGGACATAATGTTTCATCAGAAAAAATAGATGAATATATTGAAAAACAAAAGTTACCAAAGATTACAGAGGAACAGAGACATATTATGAATGGTCCTATAACAATAAGTGAATTGGTGGGTGCTATAAAAAAAATTAAACCAGGAAAGGCGCCAGGACCGGATGGACTTTCTGGTAAATACTATCAGAGATTTGAAGATGAACTCATACAACCTTTACAAAAAATGATGAATTCTATTTTGCAAGGAGGCCGGATGCTGGAGACATGGAAAGAGGCAAATATAACATTAATACCTAAAGAGGGACAAGACTTAACCTTAACAAGAAATTATAGACCAATATCATTACTGAATAATGACTACAAGCTGTTTACAATGATATTGGCGGAAAGATTAAAAATAATTCTTCAAGAATTTATTCATGAAGATCAATGTGGTTTTTTACCTAAAAGACAGCTGAGGGATAATGTTAGAACAGTCTTAGATATTTTGGAATACTTGGAAAAGCATAATGAAAAACATGCTGCATTGATTTTCTTAGATGCAGAGAAAGCGTTTGACAATTTAAATTGGGGGTTTCTATTTAAAGTACTGAAGGAAATGGATTTTGGAGAGAACTTTATAAAATGGATAAAGTCAATTTATACTTCACAAACAGCACAAATAATTGTCAATGGCGATATGACGAAACCGTGTGGAATACATAGAGGAACAAGACAAGGTTGCCCATTATCACCTTTGTTGTTTATTCTTGTGCTTGAAATATTGAACAGAGATATAAGACAAGATGATAGAATTGGAGGCATAAAAATTAAAAAAGAGTCTTATAAGCTGAGAGCTTTCGCAGATGATTTGGTGTTAACTTTGGAAGATCCTCTGAAAGGAATAGAAACGTTAATGGTTAAATTGAAGAAGTTTGGTGCTGTAGCTGGTTTTAAGGTTAATAAACTAAAGACAAAGATATTAACAAAAAATATGAAAATTCAAGATCAAATAAAATTGTCAAATAAATCAGGTTTTAAGGTTGAAAAGAAAGTAAAGTATTTAGGTATCACATTAACAAATAAGAATTGTATGTTGTTTCAAAATAATTATGTAAAGTCTTGGAATGAAATGAAAAAAGATTTAGAAAGATGGGATAAAGCTCAATTGTCACTTTTGGGGAGAATAGCCACAATCAAGATGAATGTATTACCTAGAATGTTGTTTTTGTTTCAGACTATTCCTATTGTGACATCGCAAATATCATTTAAACAATGGCAGAAGGATATATCTAGATTTGTATGGCAAGGGAAAAAGCCACGGGTTAAATTTAAGATTTTACAGGATGCAAAAGAAAGAGGGGGGTTGGGTCTACCTGACCTGAAGTTATATTTTGCTGCTTGTTGTTTAGTATGGATCAAAGAATGGGTTTTGTTGAAAAATAGTCGATTATTAGATTTAGAGGGATATGATTTGAGATTTGGATGGCATGGGTACATGTGGTATGATAAAGTTAAAGTGAATGTAGAATTTAATAATCACTGTGTTAGAAGTGCCATTTTGAAAATTTGGAATAAATATAAACCTAGGTTTTGTCAGAGAGTACCATTGTGGCTATCAGCACAAGAAGCCCATCATAGAAGAGAAATGTTAAGTAAATACAGTTGGTTGACATATCGTGATTTACTGAATTTTTCACAAGATGAATGTAAAATAAAATCAAGAGAAGAACTGATAAAAGAAGGTCATACATGTCAATGGTTCTCCTATTTACAGATGGTAGAAAGGTTTAAAGTTGATAAAAGGTTGTATGATTTTGAACAGAGGGTATCTGACTTTGAAAGGGAATTATGTCTAAATGATGAACATCTTATTTCAAGAATGTATAAGCTTTTGTTGAAATTTGAAACTGAGGAAGAGCAAGTGAAGGAATGTATGATAAAATGGGCTCAAAATTTTGGTTATAATATACTAATGACACAATGGGAAAATATGTGGTTAAAAGGTTTGAAATTTACTTTATGCTCTAGTCTTAAAGAGAATTTTTATAAGATGATGTATCGTTGGTACTTGTCGCCGGAGAAATTGGCTAGAATGTATAGCGGTGCATCAGATATATGTTGGAAATGTGAACAACAGGAAGGAACCTTTTATCATATGTGGTGGACATGTAAGAAAGCTAAAAGTTTTTGGGTTGAAATTCATTTATTAATGCAAAAGATTTTAAGGATTACTTTTCAATTGAAACCAGAGGCTTTTCTATTGGGAATAATGGACAGTCAGCTAGAAGGAAGATATGGAACTTTATTTTTATACATGACAACGGCAGCGAGACTACTATATGCACAGAAGTGGAAAGGTCCAGCAGTGCCTACGATAGAAGAATGGTTGGTCAAGATGCTGGAGCTGGCAGAGATGGCCAAACTTACATCACTAATTAGAGAAAGGACAACATCTGCATTTATTATTGAGTGGAAACCTCTAATTGACTTTTTGCAGAGACTGGAAAATAATGATTTGTTTGTTTGTGGATTTATGGAATAATAAGTGAATCTGGGACAATGGGAAGAAAGAGATTTCTCATTTGGATTATCGAGTAAGAAAAATTATTGTTACCTGTATTTGCTGTAGAAGAAAAATCGGAGGTCTATTTTGTTTTGTTAATTGTTATATGTTTGATATTATGTGTTTGTTTTATATAGAAATAAAAAAATTGGACAAACAAACACCTCCTTCGCCTTCCCTCTCAAGGATGCACCTGCAAACACCTCCTTCGCCTTCCCTCCCTCGCGTGAGCCTCACGTTCCTTAGCTCAAGGTCCCCTGAAAGCAGTTATTTCCAGCAACCAGGGAGGGAGGGAAAGGTATTTTAAGCTAGCTGGGGCTCCAATGTTTTAATTATTTACCATGCTGTTTCTGTGTTTTGGTTTTAAATGGTTTTAGGATGCAATCCTATGCGTGTTTGGAGGGGGGGGGAATCCTACAACTCCCAGAATTCCCCAGCCAGCCATGCGCAATCCTATGCACGTTGAGGTAGAAAAAAGCCCCACAACTCCCAGCGTTCCAACAGCCAGCCATGCTGGCTGGTGAATGCTGGGAGTTGCGGGGCTTTTTTCTGCCTCAACGTGTTTAGGATTGTGCCCTGAGCTGTTGATGTTTTCTTTACTGTACTTTGAATATTGTTGTCTGCCTTGAGCACTAGGCTGGTAAAGGGAAAGACAGGATAATATACATTATTCTGATAAAGAAATATTGCAACAAAGTGATAGAGAGAGGAGGGGAAGTAGCAAGTTTCGTAAATCCCCTCCTAAATTTGAACCAGATGATCCACGGGCTCTCTCTTTGCTATGTTTCTACTACATGCATCCCCCCCCTGCAACCCAGAAGGTGTACGAGTCAAACCGGTGTCTCTGCACCTCCACCCTGCGAGGTAGGACAGGCTGCAAGACGCCCTTTTGTCTCTATTCCTCACAGGTAGCGCCACCACACCTCTCTCACATCCTTTTTTCATATCCCTTGTGCTGCCTGCAGGAGGAGACAGGCTTTTACATATATATGGAGTAGGAGAAGGCCCTTGGGAGTTCCTGGCATAGCTGGGCTGATGTTGCCTCTTTGCTTTCCTCGTGAACACAAAGGAAAAGTCTTAAAGTCCACAAAGTTTTTCTATGGGGCTCGGCAGTTCCCAGGGAGGGAAATTTATTTCATAATGGGCATAGGGCTGGAGGGAGGGAGGGCTCAAGTGGGAAGGGGGGGGGGCGCTAAATATCTGATCTTGCCTAGGGCACCAAATTGCCTTGCACCGGGCCTGATGGTAGGTAGGCAGGGGGGACCACCCAGCATACAGGCCTGTGGCTTATGCTGGCTCAGCTTGTCTGAGCATGGAAAGCTAAGCAGGGTCAGGCCTGGTTATTACTTGGATGGGAGACCCCTCCTCTAGTTTCCTGCATTGAGCAGGGGGTTGGACTCGATGGCCTTGTTAGGCCCCTTCCAACTCTATGGTCTATGAAATCTATGAACACAGAGCAGTAGTTTGGCTGAACTGTTCATTGTGGCACCTCCACCACAACACACTATTTTTCTTTACACACAAAAGAGTGTTGTTGTTTTTTACTGAAGGAAATATTCATTTGAATAGCAGCTTATTAAGAAAATAAAACTGATCTATGTAGTAGTTAAACATGCACTCCAGTTTACACCTTTCCTATTAGTCTTACTTGTTTGGCATGGCACATTTTTAAAGGTTTTAGAGCACAATTCTATCCATGCTGGGAGTCGTAGGATTTTTTTTCTGTCTAAGCATGCATCGGATTGTGCCCTTAGTTTAGTAGCTTTTAGAAATTAATCCCAATCACATTGTCACCAATGGAAGACCAGACAGATAAATATGTAGAGAGGAAAATTGTAGGAATTCTGAGGGGACCTCAAGTTTTACACAGCAGATGCAACCATATTCAGTAGATGTGGAAAGAAAAGTTTTAAGGTGGTTTTCTATTATATTTACCTGAAAAAAGCTGCACTGGGGTCCCGTCGCATCAGTTCCTGGCACAGCACTGGGACCCGTCGCATCACTTCCGGGTCCCCAGCGCGTCTGAAGGGAGCCTTGGTGTTGCTGCGAGAAGGCTCGAGTGGTGGGGGTGCTCACCGAGCACAAGGCGAGCACCCCTAAAGGTATGCATACATCACTACTTTGCAAATCGCAATGGAGAGTTTTTCTTCCCCCCCCCTTCTTTTGCAATGATGCTGGTACAAATGTGTCGGTTCAGTTTAAACATATTTAGCTCAGTGATATATGCATGCAGATGCAATTTTGCATACAATGGGATGGATCCAATGGTGCGCTCCTGCTGGTACTGTTGATGTTGTGTTGGTGGGCACCAATACTTGCACGTCAATAGTGCTTGCTATTGAAAGAAGTTTCCTGGAAAACTGTTGCGCTAGCAAGTGCTATTGATGCCGCACAGGTGTTGGTTTCTGCTAGGGCAACACCAATACTGCTAGTTGGTACACACTGCTGGACTCTTCCCAGAATCTGCAAGCCCACATAAATGTGCGTGTGCTTAAGAACGTTGATTTCATTGGGGGTAATTTACGCATTTTCAGCAAGTCAGGAAATAATGATGACCTTGTAGTTTAAAGGATACATGTATTTTTAAAACCTGTATATGGAACCCCTGTGTTAAATTCCTGTCTATACTGTGTGTTCTACTTCTTTCTAAAAAGAGCTGCCTCTGTATCTGAGATGCATTCAGTTTTGTCTCAACAGGGTACTGCAAAGTGCAAAACCTTTAAAGTGCGAATTAAATCCTCTATGTCTGTTTCATCATTCAGCCTGGTATTGTTTTCCCCCTAAAGTGTGTGGAGGACATCAGCTTACTAATGAAGCCCCAAAGCCTGGCAGCAAAGTGATAAGTTAGCCATTTGAAAAGGTCTCAGTTCCTAGTGGGCATTTCCTGCACATTCACAGCTACTAACAACATTTTCAATTAGTGCTAGAAGTCAGAGGAAAAAACAAGAAAGACAAAAGGGAGGGTTACTGCGCATTGGGATGCAAATGCATTTAGCAATGAAAAGGGGGAGATTTTATGCTACTCTGAGTGGATGGACAGCTTTTTTTTGTTTCTTTTTGTTTTTGTTTTACATTTTTAGGGAAGGGAAAGGATAATCAAAGCAGGATTTGACCAACTCCTTACAGTAAGGGTCAGTCTGATGCGATTGCCTGTCTTCCTGCTATTTATATTTACTGGCATAGCTAGAATATATAATAAATCTTTAGAACATGTCTATCTGTGTATTTGGGCTAGCCTCAAGCAACAAATGCATCATGTTCCTGGGGCAGAGGAACTGGGGCTCATGAGTACAGGTTTTGTTAAATCCGTTTTGTCTGCGTTTCATGGATTGTCAAGTGCCTTTCATTCCATCATCCACTCATTGACAGAATTGGATTTTTTTTTTTAGGGCCATATGAGAATTTTGTTCCACTTGTGCTGATGCGCACTTGCACTAATGTGCATCAATATTAATGCACACTTGCACTAGTGCACATTAGGGCAAGTGCAAAATTGCATAAATCCCCCCCCCAAGCTAAAAAGCAAGTCTGCAAGTCTGCGGAAACCACACAACTCAGTAAAAGCCGGTCTCCTGTGGAATCCACAGGTCGGATTCATAGAAATCCAGACTCATTGGAATCCATTGCAGATTTCTCCAATATCCCTACTCTCAAGTGATGCGGCCTTTGCTTCAACACTTTGAAGGATCGTGAGCAGGAATGAGGTTGTTCATTATTGTTTATATATACAGGCCTGTGGCTCATGCTGGCTCAGCTTGTCTGAGCGTGGAAAGCAAAGCAGGGTCAGGCCTGGTTATTACTTGGATGGGAGACCCCTCCTCTAGTTTATTTATTTATTTTTATTTATTTATTTATTTATTATATTTATACCCCGCCTTTTTTCCTGCAAGGAACTCAAGGCGGCTTACATAGTCCTCCTCCTCCTCTCCATTTATCCTCACAACAACCCTGTGAGGTAGGTTAGGCTGAGAGTCAGTGACTGGCCCAAAGTCACCCAGTGAGTTTCATGGCCGAGCAGGGACTAGAACCCGGATCTCCCAAGTCCCAGTCCAACACTCTCACCACTACCCCTTCCAACTCTATGATCCTATGATATCCTATGCTCACAGTAGTGCAAGGCTCTTGCTCTGACATCGCTGGCAGTGGTGTGGTGGTTAATGTTAAAGTGCAGGTGCATATCATGACACTTCCCATAGCCACATCTCCAAGGAGTGCCCCAAAATGCCAGCAGCTCTCTTCCTCTGTGTACTATATATGCCTTATGTAAAGCAAGTGGGTGGGTGTCTCAATTACCCATTCAAGATCAAGCCTCCTGAAAATACTTTGCATTACACCAGGGATAGCTCACAACAATGTATTGTTGTTGGGGAACACCCCTTCCCCTCTGGCTACTTTGAGGACTGCACCTACGCTCAGAAGGAACAGCGAACCCTGTGGGAGGTGGCGGATGACATCATCATCCCTGCTAATCAAACTGTCCTGGTGCTTTGACCTTGTGAGCCCTGGCTCCACTGCACCACTGACCACTGGCCATGTCAATATTTCCAAAGGAAAGCAGAGTTCTGGTTAAGGATTTAATCTGGTGGCTGGACCCTTGGGTCCAAATGCTGGGCTAAGCTTAATATTGCTTATCAGCACCAGCACCTCTGGAGTCACCATTTAAATGGGGGACTAATTTGCCCCCTCAAGTGGTCCCTTTACCACAATTCATGCTACGGGTGTATTGCTCTCAGGTGTGGCCTTGGAGAAAGGGCAACCAAAGGGACCCATCCAAGGCTCTAATAGAATGATGATCAATTGTGCGCATGCAATACATGTATAGTCCAATTTAGGTGACCAAATAGATGATTTAACTGGATCAATGCAGAGTTTGGTACACTGTAAATACATGGTGGGTTGTTTAATCATGCTCCCAGTTCACAACTGAATCCATATTTATTACACTAGTCAAAGATGCCAAAAGTCGGTCAGGTGATGTGCATGTTAAATATGGCTTGAATTGTGACCTGAGTGCATGAAGCAATCCTATAACATCTCCTCCAGGTTCCAGATTTAACCCACATGATATTTAGCTTCAGCCCACATTCTTACCACATCAGTTTGGTGCTATGGCATGAATTGGCCTTCTGGGTGTTCACACAATGTGCTATTAGACATTTTGCTCTAATTTTGCAAAACAGGCACATCCTTCAATTCATGACTTTTAATTAGGTCTGAGCTGGAAAGGGGAGATGCCTTTCAATTAAGCTTTTGTAAGTCACAAAAAAATCCCTTTCAGTGATTTTGGAGGGGCCCTGCAAATGGGGGCGAAAGGACTGGCCCATTGTGTGGCATTGGCCCATACATAGAGTAGGTGTTGGGGAGAGGGAATTTGTCACTGTTGCTGAGGCAACTTGGCCAATACTCCCAGTTTTGCTGTTGTGCACAGCAGCACAATGTAGCAAATTATCTCTGCACAGTGTGGCAACAGCTGCTCTCGGCCTGTAATATTGGCAATGGGAATGTGCTTCCTCCCACAACTGATTCATACTGCAGGCAATGAGGTTGGCTTCATTTGTCTTCAGTGATGTAATTACATAACAAAATGCACCCTGATGTCATCACACTCACTATGTGATCCCTGAGTGGTCAAATAGGAAAAAGAAGTCTTAATAATGGCACTAAATCAGCAGAAGATCAGAACCAAAAGAATTGTCACAAAGGATTTCCCCCAAAAGCTTTTTACACACACACACACACACACACACACACAGGAAAGTATACTTTCTGTTAGTGGGTGAACGATTCATCACTTCTTTTAATCACTCCACTACAGATGTAAAGATAGTTCATAGATGTTTGTGAAACTAAGAGTGTCTTACTTTGTTGTTTATATTTTAGAAGCAGTATTTTATGATTGCATAGAACAGGATAGAACTTAGCCAGCTGGTCAGCTGACCTACAGGAGCCTCACACTGTCAACTAAGATGTTTGTTATTACCTTTTAAACCTTACGTAAATGGCTTGGGGACCAAATATCTGAAGGACAGCTTCCTCCCATATCTGAAGGAAAGACCTTACTAGCCATGGTTGGTTGCTATGACCACAGGCATTGGGTTGCAAATCTAAGCCACCACCACCATGGCTTTTCATGTCATCCAAACTCAGCAAGGGTGTCATCCAAACCTTACAACAGGCCACCCCAACAAACCACCCTCACAGGGTTCAGACGACATGAGAAGCCATACCCAATGAGGGTGATTAAGCAAATCAGCCAGCACATGACCAGCATGTGCAGGATAGTTAACAAGTCACGGTGGCTTGTTAACCACCTGTGATCGTGCGAACCAGGCCATATCCTCCTCCTGTCAACTGAGATGCCTTCTGCATTTACAAAAGAAAGGGACTTTTCTGTAATGGCACTCCAACTTTGTAATGTCCTTCCAAGGGCTTATTTTCTGACTGAATAATTGTTATTCTTCTTTGTCTTGTAATTTTATCATTGTTATTAAACTGTATTTGTCATTTTTATAATTTTATGTAAGCCACTCTGGGACCTCTTTGTGCATGAAGGGAGGTGTACGATTTTAAGAAATAAACTAATAAATAAAACAAGAAGCATCATGTAGGCAGGGTGTGGTTTGGAAGCAGGGTTGAATAAAAAGTATTTTTATTTTTCAGTTGTTGATGTAAAAGTTGTATTGGACCCAAGGAAGAGTTCCAAACCAGACTGTGGGAATTACTTTTCAGTCATGTCTGAGGAGAGATGCCAGTGTGGTAACTGAGCTATCATTCTGGGATGTTTTGATGCAGAGCTGCAAAATAAGATGGTGAGGCCTATAGGCTACAAGATCTCCTAGACAAGCAACCCAGATGTTGGGCCTCCATTTGGAAAGACATGGGGCAGCTGTGCCAGAGTGTGTTTGGGTGGGGTCAGGCGCATGTCATTGGCAGCCTGGCCCAGCTGGGCTGCCTTATCAATCAGCACCTGCTCAAAAGGCAGCTCAAGACACACATCAGTCGCTGGAAGCATTTGGTTGCCTCTAACAGCTACAGCTTGAGACTCCTGACTGCCTCAGCCTGAGACAAGTGATTTACGACTTCTGGAATGACCTTGACTATACTCTTTGCCTGTTCCTGAACTGCTCCTGGTTATCTTCTTGGCTTGAAAATTGGACTGTATTGACAATGGCTTTCTCTGAACCAGACTGAATTACAACACCAGGTGTATTAATAATCCTAAGATTCCAATTATTAAAATGTCATAAGCCCTATTCAGGCATTCAGAAAGGCATTAAGATCTATGTGTGAGGAGAAGGAGCATTCTAGCCTCACCCAACTCCCTCATCACCCTTGTTGCCCTCAACTCATGGAAGGTGACAGGATGAAGAGGAGAGCCTCCTGTTTCCATGGAGGCTCTCCACACAAACCAGAATGTGGATTTTCCAGCATTCTGGCTTGCGTGGAGAGCCTCCACAGATACAGGAGGCTCTCCTCTTCAGACTGTCTCTCTCCATGAGTTGAGGGTGACAAATGTGACAAGGGGAAAGGGACAGAGGGCTACAGCACTCCTTCTACATACCCGTTGATTGTAACCCCTTTCTGAATGCCTGGCCTGGATAGGGCTATAGTCAAGTACATTCCAGGGATTCTTTTAAACAGTTAATGAGCTATTTTTCACCATTAAGGTCAATCTTCTTGATCATTAAAAAAAATAAGCTATTTGGGGTAAATAATCTCTAGCAGGACACTTCATTTATTAATTAGTTTATTTTCTAAAAAGTGCTAACTTCCTCCTCTTCCCTGAATAAAACTAAAAGAAGAGAGATCAGGCTAGTTGTTATTGTGACATTTCCAATTTATCCTGGCAGATTCAGGTCATTTAGTTTATACTGCTATGCTTTTTGTCATCAGGCTGAATAGTTGCAGAGGGTTTAAACAAAAAAGGGACATTACATGAATATGGAGATGAGTCCGAAGATTAATTTTGCTGCACAGAACATATTCACATAGTTTCCTGATAGTATTATTTAGCTACTGTCTGTGAAATAATTCGCTCAAATGCTTAAAAATGTCTTTGGTAACTTAATTAGGGTAAAAGGCTAGTGGATCTTGGGTTGGATCCAGACTTAATCATAGTTAGAGTAGACCCATTGAAATAAATGAGACTTAAGTTAGTCATCTGCTCTCAGTATGATTAAGTCTGGATCCAACCCCATATGTACATATTTAGCAGTGGCCAGCAAAACAAAAGGCATTTCATAAATTTCAATTCAAATGGAAGAAGTCTTGTTCTGATGTCTCTGTGTTTCATGCTAGGTATAAGGAAATAATTTCCACCAGGATTAAGCTTCTAATTAGATTTTTTTTTTTAGTGGAAGCAGTGGCCACAAACATTCATGACTCAACCCACTATGTGGCTTGGCATTATAAGAGTATTTATGGCATTATAAGGGTATTATGAGGACTTTACAAAAGGTATTTTATACATCCTGGTGGGCCAACTCTTGTGCATGGCCACCACACTGAAGTCACTGGAAATATGTGACAAGATGTCTGCTAGTGGCTATAATATTGGGGAAGAAGATAATCTCAGTGGTGTAGAGCTTTCATATGTAACTGCTTTCATCTGATAGCCATAACTCAAGAATCAGCCTCATGGCCATATATGGAGGTTTTCTGGGCCAAATTTTGGGCCATATGAAATATGTTGTTTCCAATTTTGACCTTTGATGATTTCCATTCTTGGTCTTCACCTCCAAAAATGACCATAGACATTTTGCTTTTTAATTAGGCCCTACCTGATTGGTATATTTTGTCTCAAATCATTTGCTAGGGGATTTTCACCTATCCTTGTAACATGTGGACTGGTTTCTTGTTTGAGCCAAGGGTGATTTATTAAGTATTAAGTCTATAAGCAACTCCAACATTGCACTCTTTTGTGCTCCCTGGACTTGTGGCCCACTCTGACATCAGGATGACATAGGATAATCTGTGTGGGATATGATTTCAGAGGAAACAGACTGTGAAAAGTCTTGGCCCAATTGTTCTTCCTATTTAGCCCTACAATTCTATGAATAATTATAGCAATTTCTTCTCCAGTTCTTTCAAGAGTTTCAGTGGCCAGGGGACAGGTTAGTGTGTCTCTGGTCTGTCTTTTTCTAAAGGGAGAAGGCAATGAAGCCTCCAAAAGCAAAATGGCAGAAGCTAGGGGATATTTGCAAAATTGAAAACTAAACGGAATGTGAGAGGACAGAAGCTGACAGTGAAAAATGACATTTGGGTGACTCTGTAGTGATACTTGAAAAGTGCAGAGCTTGGTAACATTCTACTGAATATAAGCCAAACAAAGTATGTCAATTTTTAATCCCCATCCAATTTTTGTTGTTATTCCTAATAATACCTTGTTGTTGCTATTATTATGCAGTTCTTTATATGGTAAGATGAACGAAAAAGAGCATACAATCTACATTTTGATAATGAGGAGTGACAAAGAAAACAAACAAACAAACAGGAAAAGGGGAAGAATGGGAGAGGCAAAGATAACATGTTTTCATAACTGCACCTTCTTGTGATACTTGCGTGCTCATGCTGTTTTAACCTCTTTGTGCCAACCAACCCATCTTCACTCATGCATGCAAGTGCAATGTGAAGGTGTTCGTGTGCAGCAGCTCTTTGCAAGATACCACCATGCTTTCACAATGCATTCCTGTCTGCTGTCAAGGAACAGCTTTCCATGTGGAACAGCTGTCACATGGATGTAATGGATGTGGCTATCATTTCATTTTGAAACAGGCTTCATCATTCGAAGGAAACACAGTAGCTGCCCTAAGCCAAAAATGTGATGAATAAGCACTGCAGGATGACGAGTATTCAATAGATGTAGGAGTGAATTCTATGGAGCTTACTGGAACGTTAATCTTGGGTCTAATTCTACAGATTTTTATTACCATGTGCATTCATCTACCATTGTGCAGAATCAATTGACATTGGCATTGTAATATAGATGGTACATAATTTCTTGTTTGCATTTTGGAGATATCCGTACTGGAATAAATCAATCTTACTAATGGGCAGAGTTTCTGCATGAGTCAGTTCAATGATGAACTCATGTTATTTCACTTCCCCCATCTAAATGAGGGTGAGTTGTGGTAGCAGTGTTAATGAGATGGCTGTGTGCTCACTGGCGTAGCTCAGTGGTAGAGCACATACTTTCCATGCAGAAGGTCCCAGGTTCGGACCCCGGCATCTCCAGGTAGGGCAGGAAAAGCTCCTGCCTGAAACCCTGGAGAGCCATTGCCAGTCAGTGTCAACCGTACTAGCCTAGATGGACCAATGATTTGACTCAGTATAAGGCAGTTTCCTACATTCTTATGTTCTAGCTTGCTGTAGCAACAGTCAGAGCTGGTGACTGGTACAACCCACTGGACACTTTTCTACACACACGGAATAGTTACCAGGCTTATGAGTCAGCAATGAGCAATATTGCTCATCCGAGAGTGACCAATATTGAAGAGGAAGGAGTTACTTTGAGAAAGAATTATTACTGATCTCATGTTTAACCCTTAGGGGGCACTGAGTTACATCTCATTCTATTGGAAGAAGCTGATGAAATCACAGGCACAGACAGATGGCTTGTTTTGCCAGATTTGGACAGTGTTGGCTTTCTGCCATGCAGCAGGAAAGTGAAAGAGATGGCTTCACCCCAACCTCCTCTTGCTTTCATAATGCCAGCCAGGATCCCTGTGTCGATATCTCACAACAATGCACACAATTGTAAAAATTATGCACAGTATTGCATTATAATAGGGGAAAATAGCTTTCAAAAATGCATACATTAGCAAAAACTGTGCACAAGAATGTGCACATTGGTAAAAGTGCACACAAAAATGCACATCAATTTTCATGTGGACTTAAAAAAATAATAATCCATACATGGATGTAGAATCAGGCTGAAATTTACTTGGGGCACAATCCTATGGCCTCCTGACCTTGTCTGGGGGGGGCATAGGATAGGTTGGAGTCCCCACTCTGAACTCAGAAATGCCTTCCGAGGTGGTGGTGGTGGCTCTGCCCATGGAGTGCCCATCCCCCTGTGCTCATAGCTAGCAATCTAGATAGAGGAAACATTCTTCAAAAGCTTTTTGATAGCTTATTGTGCTTGTTCCTATCAGTCACATCTCCTCTATCCTTCTATTTGCTTCCTCTCCATTTCCAGATAAAATGGAACTAGTTTTCACCTAACAACTATGTCTCCATAATACTCATGAATCAAAGTTGTCAAGAAAGTGGCCAAACCTGATGACTTCTATATAGTATGGTATCAAGTCTGGCCATCACAACTGTGAAAATTCTATTTGTACTAAGTAATTTCTCCTATTGTTTGCCATTATTATTTTAATTTGTGACACATAGAACATTTTAATAAATATGTACATTGCAGAATGTCCCCACCCCCATGCAAAACAGCCCACAACTGTGTCTTCATTTATCACAAAACATGAGTCCAAGTCTTTTCCTACTTTGCTTACTGAGCATCTCTAATTTTCTGCTTATGCACACATAGCCAGGGCTTTTTTTTTCCATTTGAGAATAAAAAAACAATTCTATATGGGGGGGGGGTGTTACTTCTTTTCTTTTTCTTTTTCTTTTTGGTGTGGTGTGCTGTAAGATGTAATTGAATCTGTGTATCATGTTGCACAAGGCATATCATTGTGCTTAAGAGGAACAAGACAGAAATAAGCTATTAATTTCTAAGGACAGTTAAAAACAACAACACTTCACTACCTGTACATTCAGCAAACCAGCAAGTTGAAGGCATTCTGCATATCTTCAGTGAAATGATAAATTTAATCCTGAACTCAACTGACTGAATTGTCAGTCATGGTATGTAACACAGCAGTATTCCTTAAAGCATGAACCACTCCCCCTTTTCTTGGCCACTCCCCCTTTCTCCCAACCACCAATCATTTGATGGTTTCCTGGCTTTTGTGTAGCTTCCCCCTCCCCATTCTAAAAGCTAGAAATGCGTCTGCTAACTAAGGCTTAATTATTGGCAGTAAGGACATTAAGCTAAAATATGCTGGTATTTTTGGTATTTTTGGCTCTGCCCCTTTTGCCTTCAGCTCTGCCCACCACAGGAATGTGCCCCCAAGAGCTTCCCTGAAATGGAATTTGGTCCTTGGGCTGAAAGAGGTTCTGCACCCCTGCCTTCAAGCATTCCTAGTTTTAATGATAGTTTTCCCATGGGGACTGTTCATTAGTTACTACATTTTGTGCAAGATGGAGACCATTTTTCCCAGCAGTCTCTTTTCTTGTAGAAAGACTGTGCATCCAGGTCTTGTTTTTTTTCCCCCATAGCGATGTGTGTCTTGTACAGTGCACATCACTCTGAGAGCAAACAGGATTGTAGCTATGCACTACTGAATTTCTATCCCATACAGCCCGCCCTGCCTGCATCCATTCCATAGGATATGAGGTCACTTCTCCCTAGCGGTGGATCCAAGCTGGGTTGGCGCCTCTGTTTTGTTGCCTTGAACGTAGTGCAAATGCTTCCACTAAGAGGTTTCTGTAGTATTATTCAATGCCTAGAAAAAGTCTTAAGTTACACCTATTCTATTGAACCATGAAACTCAAGTCGATTTTCGGGCTTGGCACCGACCCAACTCTATCTTCTGAGCGGCGCGGTGCGCTGCTCGATCGGGCTGCTCCGGCCCGTTTGTCACTTCTGAGACGTGACGGGACCCTGCGCAGGCGCAGAATTTCGGCCTCGTTTTGCCCTAGCGAGGCTCGATCATACACCCCTACATCCATAACTTAACCCATCTGATGCATCTGTTAAATACCAGGCTGCAAAATTCCATGAGGGATGTTCATATGAACACATGTCTTGCATCAAAGCTCGTGTGTATGTGTGGGCGGAGGGGGTGAGGGCAGGGTTGCTCTTGGGATTGGAGGAATGAAGAAACAAAATGTTCTCCTTCCCTCCCTCCTGCTAAAATAGTAGTGGAGGCTGCAGCAGAAGCTGCTTATGCCACTGCAGAAGTCAGATAAGAGGTTGGGGGGATCACAGGGTTGATGGGGGCTCAGTGGCTCACAGAGAGACTGAGGGAAGAACTCAGGAGGAATTTGATATGAACAATGGTGACATTGCCCCATTATTATTTAAGCAGTAGTAAGTAACATTTTTTACGAGAACTCTAGTATGTCACATTTTTCTTTGCAGTAATAAGTTCCATTATTATCTGTGCTCAGAAATGTTCTTGTATCCATTTCCCCACAGATCTTGATAATAGTCTGGTATATCCAGTTATGTGTGACTTTTATGTATAACTTCATCAAAAGCCATATGCTTTCCTAGTAGAAAAAAAAGTACCCAGAGGGGAGCAGGACAATCCACAATGTAAAGAGCTTTGGGTTTGTAGCCATTTAGTATGCATTTCCCACTGCATAACTGGATTAGCAAAGAAACACATCTACTGGGGATCTAAAATGTGTTGTATTTAAGATCCCTTGCAGGTATATTCAGGGATTCCTAATCCGCCTCCCAACAATGTGTTCAGTGGCAGCCTTATCTACATCACTGATTTCAAGGATGCTTAAGCACATGTAACTTGTGATGAATTGTACTTTGATACCAACTCCAACCATATTTACCTTGATCTAAAGTGTAATGGGAGTAGAACTCTATTACACATAAGTAGGAAATCAATATATCCTGGAGACGTCTCAGTTGCTTTGATGTTAAATTCAGTTTCGTGTACACAACGGAGGTTCAGGCAAGGAGCTGCCTGCATTCCCAGCATTGAAATGAATGGAGCTGCCTACTCCTTATTCACAAGTAGCTTCACACATACACTGGCATTCCCATGTGCTTACTGAGCTGTTGGAGCCAGGGTAGTACGGGGCTATAATTGGGTGCAGGCTCTAGGAAGCAATGGGCATCAAACTGGCAAATGCAGTTCAATGTAAGCAAGTGTGAAATGATGCATGTTGGGGCAAAAACTCCCATCTTCACATATAAGCTGATGGGATCTGAGCTAGTGGTGACTGACCAAGAAAAGAGATCTTGGAGTTGTGGTGGACAGCTTGATGAAAATGTTCACAGGCAGCAGCCAGTGTGTGGCTGCTGTGAGAAAGGCAAATTCCATGTTAGGCATAATTAGGAAAGGAATCAAAAATAAAACTGCCAACATCATACTGCCCTTATACAAATCTATGGTGCGACCACACTTGGTACACTGCGTATAGTTCGGGTCACTGCACCTAAAAAGGATATTTGTAGACTTGGGAAAAGTGCAAAAAAGGGATAACTAAATTGATGATGGGGCTGGAGCAACCTCCCTATGAGGAAAGTTTACAACATTTTGGACTGTTTAGCTTAGAGAAAATGTGAGTGAGGGAAGACATAATAGAGGGGCACAAAATTATGCATGGTGTGGAGAAAGCAGATAAGGGGATATTCTCTCTCTCTCATAATACTAGAACCTGAGTTCATCCCATGAAGCTGATTGGTGGGAGATTCAGATAAAAGAAAGTACTTCCTCACACAGCACATAGTTAAACTATGATATTCACAACCACAAGCTGGAGTGATGGCCATCAATCTGAATGGCTTTAAAAGGGGATTGGACAAATTCATGGAGGATAACAGCATCAATCGCTACTCATCTCGATGGCTATACTACCTCCAGTATGTCCAGGCAGTATGTCTATGTACACCAGTTGCTGTAGAACATTAGTGGGAGGGTGCTATGCACTCATGTCCTGCTTGTGGGTTTCCTGTGGGCATCTGGTTGGCCACTGTGTGAACAGAATGCTGGACTAGATGGACCCTTGGTCTGATCCAGCATGGATCCTTTTATGTTCTTTTGTTAAGCAAAGACACAGTATATAAGTCAGGAACTATAAAAATACAGCAGATTTTTTACCAAATATATCATTATTCATAATCCATTTAAAATAAAATGAAAGTACAAAAACTTTTCAATACAATAATAAAATTAAGTATTTGTTGTAAAACAGAGAAAGATATGACTAGCTATCCATAGTCTGAGTGAATAAGAATCCAATTGCCAAAACACATTTCAACCATATTGTCTTCTTTAGTAGCAAACAGTAATGGATGATAGGTTGGCACTTGTGGGCAAACATAGGACCATTCCTACATCTAAGGATGTCTTGTATAAGATACCAGAACATGCTGATAATCACCTTCACCTGGCCAGTATATACATCAGTGTTAGTGGCTCTATCATTTTGTTCCCCACTTTGGGCTTTACCAGGGCTCTTCTGTATACATGTTTTGCTTTATATCAGGAGTGGGCAACTTGTGGCCCTCCAGATGTTTTGACCTACAGCTCTTGTGATCCCTCACAGCCATTGGCTGTGCTGGTTAGGGCTGATGGGAGTTGTAGGCCAACACATATAAAGCAACCCTGCTTTATATAGTGCCTTCTGCAAGATCTTTCAAGGGTATCCCCCTGCTTGTAACTGTTGCCTCTGCTTGTCTGCTTCAAAAGTCTGGCATATTTCTAGTTTCTTTGTAACCTCAACATTTGGGAATATGCAAGATCCATCTCTAAATGCAAAGGATGATACAAAGTGTAAGAATGAGCTTACATCTTTTGGTTTCCTACAGATGCTGGTATTAAAATTACCATTCATGTTCCTGATCTCAACATCTAAAAATATATATGTTCTCTCTACTGCATGCTAAGTCAAATGCAGTACTCGTTACATTTCTTTTCTCTCCCCCACCCCCAAGCCTCTGAGTTCTAGCCATAAGAAGTTTGTCCAAGCCAGTCCTTCGCCCTCCAACTGATGCCTTCATTGCTTGCAAATATGGCCCACTTCTTAATCCCTTCCTACTTCCACTGTCCTGCCAGCTGTGACCAATTCAATTTGCCCGTCTTTCACACTTTGCCCTGCTAGGGAACACCTCTTCATTCATCCCTCAGTGAGGGGAAAAAACAAAACAAGGCAAACAAATACGAAAACAAAGACAATACGGAATGGAGGTAAGAAAATCCTACTTCCTCCCCCTCCACCACCAGCAATTGGCTAGTCCTCCACCAAAGAGAAGGTGCCAAATTGATCCAACCTAGGCTTAGCCAGGACTCTGACTACACATATACCCAGCAGAATCTCACCTCCTCATTGGCCAGGCCACAAGCCTTTTGTAGCTGGCCTGGCATGCTTCCCCACACCTCCTCCATTGCTGATGCAAAGCTGTCCCTAGGGTGGCCAGATGTCTCTTTTACAGAAGACAGTCTTCTGTTTGAAGGGCTGCCAAAGGATCATCCTCTACTTGAAGGCTTCCTCTGTTTAAAGGGATGTCCTGTCCATTTCCAGTTTAAAGATAATGAACCACAAGAACTGTCACCCATCAACAGCTAGCACCTAGACAGCAGGACACAGTCTTCCACAGGATGGTGAGATGTATTTTAAATTAAATTATAGTCATTATTTCTAAATTAGCATATATACATACAAACTAGCATATGCACATGTTATGTAAATCAATGTCCTCTTTTTTGGTGATGCATTTCTTCTTTTTTGGTGATTCATAATTGAGCAGCCTAACCCACCCAACCCCCTGCTGAATGAGGAGGAGAGAGCAATAAGTACTAGAAAGAGAAACCATCCTTGTCTAGCAAAAATGCCTCAAGCTGTTTTGTTCATGTAGTCTTTAGCACAAGATGTGATCTGCAATCTAGCAGATTAATGAAGTAGATCTCTTAACAGCTCCACCTAGCCTTGTATGGACAAAGACTCACACAATAAAGTTTCAATTGCCTTCCTAAACCACAGACTGAGAAGCCTGCCTGTAAGCAGCTCCATGCTTCCCATATCTATGCCAATCCTTTTAAAAATGAAGATACATAGGCCAATGAGATCATGTCCTATCACCTTAGCCATTTTTGGGGCTTGGTGGGGTGTGAATGTTTATATATTTTCAGTGGTGGGGAAAATCCACCCACTTGTTTTGTGGTGTTTGAAAAGGGTTCCGTCATCATCAACAGCATGCATGATGTGACCAGGAGTCCTCCCTGTGGCCTGCATCCTTCCCAGCCTAACTGGGACCCTTTTCACTACCCAATTTCACTTACTGGGTGGGTGGGTAAGTGGGGTTTTAACCTTTCACCATGTTGCTGCATCCCATATCCAGATCAGGTGCCCTGCACCAAAATTTTACTTTTAAAATTGCTAATTGCATGAATGGTGTTGCATCTAGTTTGGCCTTCAGTTACTCTTATGGGTGCTGCACAAAGGGAGACATAGCATAGAGAAGAGAGATGTATGGTCATAACATAGTCTAAATACAGGGTCCAGAAGAAGACTGATAGTAGCACATGAAAACCTGACATGGTTTAATTGCAGTTTCTTGATGATGGGTCATTTCATTTTACAATGTACTTTATGGGAATCATCACATTGACAAATCATTTGCAAAAATGCTGATCCCTTTACCTTATTTCTCCCCATTTCCTCTTAATCTTTATACTTCAAGAGCTTGGTTTTGTCATTCAGCTGAATTTTAATTTTCAGTGGTATCACTCCTGCTTCATATAGAATATCGATCTCTTCTATATCTTATTGGTTGTCATGTTTCAGGGAGAGACCAAATGCATACTGAGTCTCTTCCCCCCCCTCCCACTCCCTGGTGAATGAAAGGTACTTTACAAAATGCATGATAAATGCTTTTAAAAATATCACAGACCATGAAAACTTGGTATAGAATGACTATTTCTTTTCTTACATTGTTATACTGTCCAACAGTTAAAGCTTGCTGGGTGGTTTCCAAAGATAAAAACCTTAAAAATACAATATAGTAACATAATATTTTTTAAAAAAGAAAACAAACAAACATTTACATACAAACTATATAAGCAGCTTGGACAATCAGCAATAAGAAATCCCAGAACCCATTAAAAGCCATATAGAGGAAGGTCTTAACTTGCCACCAAAAAGATGACACCATTGGCACCAGGCAAACCCCACTGTGGAGAGCATTCCATAATTGGGGGGTCACCAATGAGAAGTCCCTCTCTCTTGCTGCCAACCGTGTTGCATCCCTTGTATAGCCCCTTTCATATGTCACTTTAAAAAAAATTTGTTTTTAAATTTTCAAACAATGTATAAAACAACTAAATAACAAACATACAACTTATATAGTGCTCCCATCACCACGGGACCAAAAAATACATTCTATCTCTATAATCTATTGTTATTCATTATTCCAAAAATACAACATATCTTGACACGGCATGCTTCCTTTCCCCTTATTTAACACAAAATCCAAAAATAGACCCCAAATATCCTTAAAATTGTTAAATTGTCCCCTTTTACATTTGATATTACAAGTTAACATATCATTTAAAGCCATATCCCACACTTCTTTATACCAGTCAGTGATAGAGAAAACTTGCTGATCAACTTTCCGTTTTCTTGTTATCATTAATCTACCCGCCATTAACAAATTTACAATTAATTCTTTAACATTTTGAGGACCAGCCACCTTTTCGGTTATTGATAACAATGCTAATTTAGGACAAACTTCTAAATCAATACCAACAATTTCTGATATTTCTTCAAAAATCATTTCCCAAAAATCCAATACATTTTTACAACTCCACCACATATGAGCATACGTACCCAGCTCCATGTTACTTGTGTGAAAGAGGATTCGCATGAATATTGGGGAGTAGGGCCACAGTTGACACTGCCCCCAGCATTGGGCACCCTGCCTGGCCTCAACTCTAGATGTCCATGCATAAACATGGTCATCTGCAAAGAAAGAGCCTATGCGCACATATCTGTTGATGCATAGGCTTCCACAATCAGGCCACTGGTACAAGCGGGTTTCCCAATCGCAAGGGAGCCTACACATGAGTGGCTGCTCACTCACAGGCTTTTTCTTTGCAGACAGCCGCACACTAATGCACGGGCATCTTGAGGTGGAGCTAGGCAGGGTACCTAATGTTGGTGGCAGGGCCAGGAGCATGGCCCCACTTCCCAGGATTCTCATGATGCCCCCTTCACATGAAGGGTTTTTGTTGCTGCTGTTGTTGTTGTTTTGCCTTCTTTTATTATATGTCAAAGCACAATGATTGCACCATCCCAATGAAATATTTTCCAAATATAGGATTCCAATTTAAAACCTGACATTCAAAGTTGGTTGTCATCATTGATCATTTCTTGCTAGCCACCCAACCTTATCAAGGCTATATTTTACAACACTTATACATAGAATCATAGAATCATAGAAAAGTAGAGTTGGAAGGGGCCTACAAGGCTATCGAGTCCAACCCCCTGCTCAGTGCAGGAATCCAGGTCAAAGCATCCCTGACAGATGTCTCTGACAGTGCTCTGCATCTAAACAAAGATTCCTGAGAGCTGAACAGTGGGGGGAAATGTCAGAATACAAAAGAATAAAAATATTTAAAATCAAATTAAATAAAAAGGTCTTCAGCAGACGCCAAAAACAGAGCAATGTTAGCACCTGCCTGACATCAACTGGCAGGGAATTCCACAGAGAGGGAGCCAGTACCAAAAGCTCTTCTCTGAATGGACTAAACGGACCTCCGGCCCATGTGGAATCATCAGGAGCATCTAATTCAGTGACCTCAGTGTGCCACAACTAGAAAGCAGGAGGAAGCAAAGTGAACCACAGCAGAGATGCCTCAGGGATACAGTGAACAAGTTTTTTAAAGAATGGGCAACGCTTCAGAAAAGTGAAAACAAAAAACAATAAGCCAGGATCACCAAGGAATCTTAATTGGTGGGGAAATTCCCTCCTGGTAGCAATTAGGATGATTCATTGGCCTTAGTTCCTTTAATTTCCCTCCCTATTTTACATGCTGTAGCAATGTATTGTTCTGGCATTTTCACTTTTGTTCTAATCTAAGGTTCCTTGCCTCTTTTGTCATTACATCAACTCTGACTGTAACAAAGCTAATCATGTAACTACTCTGTATTTCACTTTAGTTCCTTGTTCAAAATGAATGTTCAAAGACATGAATTCAAAAAATGAGCCAAGCCGAGGCTACCTTTTGTATGATGGGCCATCAATATTAATGCTCACTAAATGGGAAAATATGTAGCGCATTTCATGCAGTATGTCCCAATCATTATTTTTTTTTTAATTTTTGGACAGCAGCTATAATTAAAGGGTGCTTCTGAAATTCTCCTCATCCACATGAAGTTTTTGGAGTCCTGAATGGCATGATCTTGTTTCTGAAGTGGAATCAGTGAATTAGGAAATGGGGTGAATTAGGAATTCATCCAGAGGGCATCTCATTGGCTGAAAATGTCATTCTAAGCTTCATTTCCTGCTGGAAATTATGCGGGCATTTACTTGAGTCCCATCACCCCACCCCCATAAGGAAATGTTCAGACTATTTATTTCCCATCAAATAGTACTGATAGGTGAAATTATCATGCATCATCATGTTCTGCCCCCTTTCTGATTGGCTTGTTTTCACTTCGCCTGTCATGTGATGTTTACTCATCATCACCAATTGGCACTATGAAGATGGACCTTGCAGATTCCTCCTCCTCGCAGAGTAAGAAGCAGCTAAGGATAGTGCTTCAAGTAAGTTTGGGGGGGGGGACTAGGTGGCAGGAGAACTGAAAATTTGGGGGGGGGATCTGTATACTACATTACTGCACACTCTCAGAAGCTCACAATCAACTCCAAACTTAATGGTGATTTGTAATACACTGATCCAGGCGGCTTACGCTGGCTCAGCTTGTCTGAGCGTGGAAAGCTAAGCAGGGTCAAGCCTGGTTATTACTTGGATGGGAGACCCCTCCTCTAGTTTCCTGCATTGAGCAGGGGGTTGGACTCGATAGCCTTGTAGGCTCCTTCCAACTCTGTGATCTATGAAATCTATGAAATCTATGATCCAAGTTTGATACAAAGGTATCAAAGGTGAGCATTATGAATAGACGACTTTTGACTAACAAGCTGACTAATTATCAGTGGCATCACTAGATTAGAGGCCAGCAGATAGTCCTTATCCATCATCGCTGGAACCCTCTTCTACCTGCTACCCATACACTCCTTCCCCAAGGTGAGGGAGAAGAGGTAGCAGGCAAAGGAGTGCTGGTTGGGACACAGGAAGCTGCCAGATTGGTCCAACTATTTGTCCATATAGCCCAGTATTGTCTACCGATTGGTAACACTCCCCACGGTCTCAGGCAGCGGTCTTTCACATCACTTGCTACCTGATCCTCTTAACTGGAGATGTCAGGGATTGAACCATGCAAAGCATGTACTTTGGTTGTGAGCAGAATTGAGGTGTGTGTGTGTGGGAGAAAGCCTGTTAAAAGTGAGATGTGGTCACTTTGATTCTGCTCACACTAATCAGGCAGGGGTGCTTGCATATTCGAACACACCTGCTCAGATGATTGCTCCATCCTTTGCTACCTCCAGCTGTGAAAATAACTGTTGCTTTGCAAAGAACTGTTGAATTGCCTTGGCATCTGCACACAGTCCTCTCATCATGCTCTCACTGCAGAACCTGAATCTTTCCTGTTGTAACATTTCCACATGGGCATAAAACCTTGATGAACATAAACATTTTGACATTTCTTCCAGTTAACCTTTGCAAGAATAGTCTCGCAGTGGCTCATGTTGGCTCAGCTTGTCTGAGTGTGGAAAGCTAAGCAGGGTCAGGCCTGGTTGTTACTTGGATGGGAGACCCCTCCTCTAGTTTCCTGCATTGAACAGGGGGTTGGACTCTATGGCCTTGTAGGCCCCTTCCAACTCTATAATCTATGAATCTATGAATTGTACTCACACTCCTAATCAGTCAGCTCCTAGTTGTGTACATACATAAAGGAAACTTGAGGAGTGCAGTATAAATAAATCTGAAAATAAACAGCAAGCCAAGTTGATGAAGGCATGACTAATCTGTGGGCCTTGAAAAGGCTGGATTTAATCCCATCAGTGCTCCCCTCTTTCTCCCCATACACTTCCATATATATTTTTTAGAAATATTGCTTCAAATACTTCTTGTTTGCAATTTATATTATTCTACAGTTCTCATCATACTCCTCCTATATCTTTGTCAATCTTTTTTTAATCAATCTGAAAATCTAAGTAAAAGCTTACTTCTGAGTTTGCTCAGTTCCACTCTCAATATTCTGTCCTGTGGACTAGTCCTTCACATTTTCTATATTTCATTCTTGGCTCAGTTGCTTATACTTTACTACTACTCCTATAGCACAAACACACATGCACACACACTTACATACGCTCTCATGTATTACTGCATATATAACGAAAGGCCAAAGTCTGTCATTCTTGTTTCATATGAAATTGATAGCACAGGCCTAATGACATAAAAAGCATTCAGTGGCAGCCCCAGGAGACCTCCAATGAACATGGTTAAATATGCCTTCTCCAAAACTTTAGATCCCACAAGGAAATTCAAATTCTAAAACGTGCAAACTCCAATTCTACATCCAAAAAAAAAAAAATGCATTAAAAAGAAGCAACTATTTGGAGCCAGGATGTGCACAGCAAATTGCCTTGATGCGGACCAGCCATGGTTTCCAAAACTGCAAGTCATGACCATTAAGATATTGTTAGAATTTCACAAACTTCAGTCCAGTGGAGGCAGTGGCAGGAGTGTGTGTGTTAAATGTGAAAGGCCTAGTCCTCCTTCTGAAAGGCTATTTTGAAAAAGTGAACTTTTATACAGCACTGCCTGCAGCTATAAGATCACTGAAGTGCTCTCCGTGGTGCTGACCAACCTAGATAGCAGGGGGAGAGCTCAACTGCTGGGATGAAATTAGGGGAAGCATACTTCATTAGAGTTTTTTGTTCCTTACTGATGCTAGTTTTGAACGCAGATTTCTAAGAAGTTATAGCAATGTATATGTTCAAATACAAAGCATTATTTTGTTGGGAGAATTAAACTGCTTAGTTTCTAAAGGTTAATCACTTGAAAAATATGGAAAGCAACCTGAAGGACAGCTAAAGAGCCATGAAACACAAGACACATTTAGCCTCTTCTGGCAAATCCATCTTTGAAGATAACACTTTCACAAATATTCATTACTTAAAAAAAAAAAACAACTAACCAAAAGCACCACATATCCTGTCGTAAAAGGAAACATTTGAAAGGGCAAAGTGGATTTGTAAGAAAGAAAGTGAAATGAATTAGCTTACAGGAGAAGACAATGAAATGTACTAGTCTATGTCTGAATAGAACTGAGTGAATTGCTGGCAGGCTTCCATAGCCGAAGAATAATAGCAATCTTCCTACTTTTGGAAATTACTGCCAATCGGGTTTTCTTTTATGACTAAACACAACTCTGTTCATTTGAAGGAGGCTCACACAGTGTGGCTTCAGTGGGGCGGTCAAAGCCCCACCCCCTAAAAGCCCCACTGAAATGAAAGGAGACTGCACAGCGGTAGTTTTTCACAGATTGCACCAACTGGTGTACAAAATGGTGCAATAGAATAGGTGTAACTTAAGACTTTTTCTAGGCATTGAATAATACTACAGAAACCTCTTAGTGGAAGCATTTGCACTACGTTCAAGGCAACAAAACAGAGGCGCCGACCCAGCTTGGATCCACCGCTAGGGAGAAGTGACCTGATTCAAGAGGCATCATGGAGGTGGGGGGAATAGAGGAAGGCAGGGATTGGAGTTTGGGAAGTGTAGCATGACCTTTTGAAGTGTTTGTGATATGTATCACTTTACAAGCTTCAGTACATTGTTTACACATGGAAGGACAGTGTGGCTCTGTAAACAGGTTTATTATGTCTAGACCACAGAGTCTATTCTCAGAGGTATGAGAACCAGAACTGTGGGAAAGGAACGAGCTAGTCACATGGTTTGTATGTTCTGATGACGTACTAACTTGTTCAGGCAGAAGCCATTTTAAGGGGAAGGTTTTCTTCTTCATCATCTTGTTCTTTTCCTTTGTTCCTGCAACAATGTAACACCTTTGCTGAGGTAGAGTGAAGCTCACCTTACTCCACTGGACTTAATGCTTGCTATGCATTTATACTCTGCACAAGGACTGTAACTAGGAAATGTATACTCTGTAGAAATGTACTTGATAAGTAAATAAACAGGTAGTATTAGAACCTGTGGTGTTCCAGAGTGTTTCCTGACTCCATGGATTAATCTGCAACGGGGAAGCTGAAAGCAAGTGTCATAACAAGGGCAAGCTGGGCTGATAAGGCTGGTTCTGCATGCTGCATGCTGCGAGGGGAGCTGAGCTCTGCTAAGATCTGTGTGTGGAAGTCCAGGCAGTTGATAGCACACAGATTGGATTTAAAAATCTCCCAGCACCACACCAACTAGTGTTATCCCTAGTGGGGGCGGGGGCAGCATCTTGAATCGTGACCGTCCATTGAGGATGAGTGACGATTTCATTTCAGTCCTTTTTTGATAAAAATTTACCAAAATTCACAAAGTTCTCCATATCTGGACAAAAAGAACTTGAGATTTAAAAACAAAAACGATGGGGGAGAAACCAAAACTCACTGATTTATCCATCTAGGCCCAGGACTTTGAGTGCTTTGCTCAAATGTCGATAGTGCATGACTTGTTTTGGTAGTGTCCTAGATTTTTAGTGGGGCACTTATATAAGTTTATATTAAAACACAGAAGAACCGTTACAATTTCATTTGGTTCTGTAAACAGAAACGTATATGTACTGTTGGGCATTTAGCATTTTGAATGGCCTCTGAAGTGTTTGGTCCTGTCAAACTGAATTATTTTAATTCTAGAGGTGTAGACTCCATAGTCATATGGCCACTAACAAGCCCTGGGTTCTTGCCTAATGGGGACCTCTCTTTGTGCTGCTGTGGGGAGGGAGCAATGGCCAGATCCTTTTGGGCATGTGGATGGAATGTACTAGTCTGGTCACTGAGCAGTTATTTATTTATTTCATTTCTATACTGCCGAATAGCCAAAGCTCTCTGGGCAGTTCACCACAATCCATAAAATTACAAACTACAAATACAGATAATAAAATACCACATAAAATTTCAATATACAAAACTGAAAACAATTTAAACAGCTAAAACAATTTCAGTAAAAATACTAGAGATATTAAAAAGACAGCTGACATAAATGCCCTGTGGCTCACGCTGGCTCAGCTTGTCTGAGTGTGGAAAGCTAAGCAGGGTCAGGCCTGGTTATTACTTGGATGGGAGACCCCTCCTCTAGTTTCCTGCATTGAGCAGGGGGTTGGACTCGATAGCCTCGTAGGCTCCTTCCAACTCTATGATCTATGATCTATGAAATCTATATGCCATTAAATACCAATAAATGCCTGGGAGTAGCGGGCAGTTGTAACCTGGTGCTGACAAGATGACAGCATTGGCACCAGGTGGGCCTCAGTGGGGAGATAATTCTATAATTGGCGGTCCACCACTGAAAAGGCCCTGTCCCTTGTTGCCACCCTCTGAATCTCCCTTGTAGTGTCCGGAAAGTTGCACTGCAGGCCAGCCAATCAGTTGCACTGGAGATTCTGCAGGGTGGGGCCTGAAAGGGAACTTCTTTCCTCTGGCTCACTCTCAGTCTATATATGAGGTATAGCCTGGGGTGGTTGCCAACTTCCCCCTTGACCTCCCTAATTCTAGTGTTTGTTCCTTGCAAATACAAGGTAGCTGCCAGTTTAAAAGGGTGGGAAGGAATTTTGCCCAGATTGGTGATTAGCCTCAGCAATATGGGGATTTTGCCTTTCTTATAACAATATTGTTTCAGTGTTTGGTTGCATTGTTCCATAATTCTGCCACAACTTTTCATTGCAGGTGCTGGAGGCTGTGGGACAGGTCCTATAAGGGAGCTGGGGTGGAGTGGCTTCAAGGACCCAGCCCTGCTCAGGGGCTGGCACACCTGCCGAACTCCCAGGTCACAAGAGAGCTTGGAGTCAGGAGCATTAGACACTTACAAGATTTGGGGCCAATTCCCATAGGTCACAAATATCCATAAAATCTGTCTATACTAATTTATATCTATATATGCAAATTTAGAAATAATTACTAGGAGGCAAATACAGCCAATTAAATTCACATCCAAATAATCCCAGACAGAATAAATTAATTTGCACCCTGCCTGAGATCATCAGACTTGTCAGACTTAATGTGCAGGTGAAAGGGAATGTTCTTGGCATTTAACTGACATGAAGAGGAACACACAAGCCCTGTTTATGTGTTCTGTACCCGAATAGAGCAAACATGTGAGGAGAGGGCACACTCCAGCCTCACCCCACTCCTCACATGTTTCTGTCACCCTGTACTCATGGAGGGCAACAATCTACACATGAGCCAGAATACTGGAAAACCCTTATTCTGACTCACGTGGAGAGCCTCCACGGATACAAGAGAGCCTCCTTCAGATTGTCCCCTTCCACAAATTGAATTTTTTCGACTGGTGCCAATGCATTTGAAGATCACTTCTATTGAAACCTGGAGTAAAGGTGGTATTTAGCAGATAAGCTAGATGATAAGCAGGTGAACCTGTTATTTCTCCAGAGACCTGAGCAGAGCAGGAGTCCTTATTTTGTTTGATTATCTGCAGAAGCCTGATTTTCCCCTTCTCTCCTGATTCCTGTTTTTTTCTTGCTGCTCCTGAATTATAGGTAGGAACTCCAGTGACCTCATTACAATACCTCAGTGCACAACACACTTGTAGAAATAGAGTCTTGGAGATAAAAGCAAACATATATTTCAATAATTCCCACTTATGCATGGTCTAGGCTGTGGTTTGCTAAGTGCTAAGCAATTAACAGTGAAGTAATTGAAGTAATATTTCACAGTTATGATTATTTTATTATTAGAAAGGAGCCATTCTCTTCCATGTACTTATCTTGATAATATGTAAGAATTAATTAACCTACACTAAGCTAGCTTTGAACCCATCTTCTCCAATATCTACCTTCAAACTAACAAAAATATTTTTTTTCATAATCCTGTAATAAGAATGAAATATTCATTATATATGTTCCAGTTTCAGAAAATTTGAATCCCCCCCCCAATTTCCTCCCTAATATATCCAAGTCTCTTTTGATCTCAGGTTCATCCATCATCCATAAAATATAAGCTAACTGAAGAAGATATGACAAAGAGGTAGTGAAATACTCCGGGGAGATCCAGGTTAAAATAAATCTCTTCAGAATCCTAGAGCTGACAGCAACAGGATTGCAAGGAACGAGTCATGCCAAATTATGTTCATACTGTCTGTGTGAGAGTATCAAATCTGGGATTATATCCTTTGATATCAGCCAAACTGAGTTATATGCTGGATGCCACATACACCAGAGATCAGTAATCGACACGACATGGGTCAAACTGGTCTATGGATGGCTGCTGATCATTGCCACTGCTGTTGCTACTGGCCGGTGTTACAAAGGCCAGCATGGACCTATTCTGTCAAGGAGAGAGAAAGGAAAATGGAAGGTGCGTAGGGATGTTAACAAAGTTAACCACAGAGAAATCTGCAACAGATTTAAATGAGTTTGGATTTCGATGAATCCAAACTGCAGATTCTGCACTGGACTGGCTTTTTCCGAATCATGCAGATTTCCAAGTCTGTGGACTTTTGGACCAGTGTTTGACTTTCTGGGGGAGGAGGGGATTTGCACTTATGTGCATTAGCTCTAACATGCACTTGCACAAGTGCACATTAGTGCAAATGTGCATTTCTAGACAGGAATGAAATTCTCGTACATCCCTATCTGTCAATGAGCAGATGCCAGAACAAAAGATACCTGACAATCTGTGAAATGCAGATGGAACGGATTTTTAAAATCTGTGTGTCCCTAAACAACAGTAGTTGATTGTATGACATAATTGTCAGGCAGCTATTCACATCTTTCATTCCCCCCCTCTCTTTCCCCAGTGATGCAGCTAGGGTTGGAACTTGGGGCCAATGTCAAGGGCCCAGGGGGGCCCTCCCAAATGAGAGCCCAGAAAGCAGTAGGTAATGGGGCAGTGGCAAGGAAGCCTGACATCAGCACCTGGGTTGCCATGGGCACCAGGACTGATGCTGCTCACCACAGCATCCTTTCTTCCTTCTTACTTTTAAAACCATTTTATAGTCAAGGGGTGACCAGCTGGGCATGGACATGCTTACAAATGTAATACATAAAAATATTATTTTTACTTTTAATATATATTATCCTTTTCTACAACAAAATTGTGCTTTTTACCAAGTTAAGGCGCAATCCTATGCATGTTTAGACAGAAAAAAAGGTCTACGACTCCCAGCATGCCCCAGCCATCCATGCTGGGAGTTGTAGGCCTTTTTCCTGTCTAAACATGCATAGGATTATGCCCTAAATGTATCTAGTAACAGGCAGAAGCAGACTCCATTTTATTCCTGTAGTCATGATGGTGCTATGATTTAAGTGAGTTTAAAATGTGGCACTACATATCCTCAAATTATTGTTTTAAATAATATCAAGGTTGACAAACAGGGCTTTTTGGGGGGGGGTTCTTTCACATATAAAGAATATAAGTAGTTGTAAAGCATGGAATGGCAGTGGGGGTGGAGAAGTGAAATGTTAATTGTGTGCTTCACAATGGAAGTAATGCACATGTCCATCTAAAGTCACCATAAGATCATTAAGGGCACCATCCTTAATATGCCAGTGTGGCGTAGTGGTTTGAGTGCTGGACTGGGACTCAGGAGATCCGGGTTCCAGTCCCCGCTCAGCCATGAAACTCACTGGGTGACTTTGGGCCAATCACTGACTCTCAGCCTAACCTACCTCACAGGGTTGTTGTGAGGATAAAATGGAGAGGAGGAGGATTATGTAAGCCACCTTGAGTTCCTTGCAGGAAAAAAGGTGGGGTATAAATATAATAAATAAATAAATAAATAAATAAATAAATAAATCCTATGCATGTTCATTCAGACAGAAAAAAGTCCTACAACCCCCAGCATTCCCCAGCCAACACAGCTGGCTGGGGAATACAGGGAGTTGTAGGACTTTTTCTGTCTAAACATGCATAGGATTGCACCCTAAGTCGAGGATCTAAAACTATGTAGCTGCATCACTGACTTTCCCTATTCAGTGTGAGTCTCCATTCAGTAAATGTAGGGCTAGAAGGAATTACCAGCAGTCAACATGGAAGAAATTTCAAGGGAAAATCTCTCCTGCCCCAGGAAATGAGCACCACTAATGTATCCTAGGTAGCATAATTTCTTGTTATTTTCTTTATGTGATATTCAAGGAAAATCTTGTTTCTAACTAACATGCAGTATATCTCCACTATATCTCTGTACAACCTGGATGAAATCCAACAGAAAAATCTTCAGATCTATAGAAATGAATGCCCTGACAATGTCCATGGCAACAATAGACAGGATATGTATGATGAAGAAAAATGATTTGTGGATTAGTCCAAAGACTTGCTGCATTAGCAAGTAAGGATTTAGGATGAGGTATATAGAAGTATATTGGCTGTGCTGCCAGTGCAACATCACAAACCACAACACTATATTGGCATTGTTGGGAAATGATTATGCCAGTGATGCCAACAGATGGACTGGTGCAAGAGTTGAGTTGACAGTGGCTCTTCAGCTGATTATATAGAAATAATTCTTTCTGTTTATTTCCCCCCCATTAATTTTTTTATTGTGATTTTCAATAAATCAAAACAAAAACAAAATAAAAAACCATTAAAAATAACATAAAATAAAATAAGATAAAGTATTACAGTTTTCTTACAGGAGATTTGAATGGATCAATTACAATAGATACATATGGAATGTATACCCATATATATTTTATATAAAGCGAGATATACTACTATACATAAGCTTCAACAAAGGCAGACCAAATAACAAAGGCAAACCAAATTTATCCATTCGTAGATTACACCTAAAGACCACCCATTCAAAAACTGAAAGTGTCATTAAGTCCTCGACCCATCGCATTATTGAAGGTGGCCGTTTGTCCTTCCAATGTTGTAATATTACTCTTCTAGCTGTCAAAAGGACACAGAAAATCCATTTAATTATTTCTGTTTAAACTGAAGGAGGTTGATGTGGCAGTGTGGCACCAGTCTAAACAAGCAGGGGTGGTTTCTTATTAAGGGTGTGTGTTGCTCTTCAAGCCTATCAGTTCACTCCCTTCTCGCAGCCTGAGCCCATACTCTCTCTCCTGTCCCCTAGACCCTCCATCTCACCATGTAAAAGTTGAAGTTGATCATTTTCTACTTGATCTGCTGCCTTTATGCATCTCTCCTCTGTTCCTCCTGCCTGTGGCTCCTCTGACCTCATCATCCCCGGGAGTCCAAGGCAGGGCATCTTGGAGGACCACTCTGCCTGATTCCCCCAGTTTTGTCCTGATTCCTTCTTCCCAAGCCAAACGGGAAAGAGCTATTTGTTCATTAGTCAGGTGCTCCTGGAGGACAAGCCCAGCCAATCCGGGCACTCACTTCTTTACTTCTGCTGGTGGCTGTACAGTGCACCATGCCTCAGTTGTTCATTCTCCTCAGGGCCAGAGCAGGAAGCATGGGTGTGTGTTGTGTGGGGACACACTGGAGAAGAGCAGGGCAGGGAGGGAATCATTCCCTCAGCTTTTGAGGTATTTTGCTGTGTCCCATCACCCCAGGAGCAGCAAAGAGAAGCAGCCTTATTTGGAGTTTGGATGGGGGGTGGGGGGAGATCCTGAAGAAGCCACCCATCAGTTCGTACGACCCATCAGGGAGGTGAAGTGGGAGGCTGATGTGTGTGTGGGATCTCCCTCCTCAAGTGAACTAGGGCAATAGTTCCCAAAGATTTCCTTCACCCCCTCACCCTTTTGACTGGAAAGGGCAAGGGAAATTGCTGCCTCAAGGCTCCTGGAGCACCTTCAAGCAGAGTTCCTGATCTCAGGAAATGCAAGAGGAGAGCGAAGCTGGCTGGGATTTATTTATTTGTTTATTACATTTATACCCCGCCTTTTTTCCTGAAAGGAACCCAAGGCGGCTTACATAATCCTCCTCCTCCTCTCCATTTTATCCTCACAACAACCCTGTGAGGTAGGTTAGGCTGAGAGTCAGTGACTGGCCCAAAGTCACCCAGTGAGTTTCATGGCCAAGCAGGGACTAGAACCCGGATCTCCCGACTCCCAGTCCAACACTCTAACCACTACACCACACTGGCTTGAGGCAACAGTCCCTGAAGGCTTAAACCATAAGCATAATCCTAAACATCTCTCTTTAGAATCATGCCCCATTATTTTTAGTGTAACTTGCAACATAATGGTAGTTCTTACATAACTAGTGGCATAAGCTCCACTTTTCTAGAAGTATCTTAAAAGACAGGATGTATATTTCCCAGAATGGATGTGATGAAAAATAAGCAGCCTAAAAAAGTCTTCTGTAAGGAAGCTGCTGTTTTCATCTTGACAGTTTGCACCTTGTAGCATCAGAAGTCCCCCAAATGTCAACTTAATCAATTGAGATGTAGAACCTTTCCACTCTGTTGTGGCAGATAAGCTGGAGGTTATTCCCGCCCCTGAATTTCCATTTCAAGTGGAGAACTGTAGAAGGCGAACCTGGAACCACGTCCATTTGCCACGATCCTTACATTCCTTGGAACATTCAATATAATGAAGTCGATTATGTATTTGTAAGCACGTTAACTAATATACATTACAATGTATAACGGACTGTGCCTAATGAATAATAAAGAAACATTAGCTGCAATGCGGCATCTAGTGATATGAATGTTGAATCACATTAGTATCAATAGGACACATACCTTAGTACAGGATTATAGCCATGGTGGTATTCTTTCATTAAGCTATAGTAAAATAAATGAAAGGAAAGGGAATCCGCCGAGTTAAGGTGTTGTCATTAATCAGTAGCAATTCACACAAAAAAAAACATAATGAGGCAAACTATCACCACTAATTTCCATAAACAATTTACACATATTTGCACAAATATGGTGAAAATCTCTGCAATTGGAAGGTTATTTATATTCCATAGCTAGTGTCTCTGTCTCCCTTTTTTAAGAAAGCACTTCTGCATTCCAGTGTGAGCCTAGATGTGGCATTGCTTGATATATATTAAAGATGACCATCAGCTAAGTCTTCTTTTCATGCTCTTCAGAGTCATTTCATTTTTGTCTAACTAAGGATTCCTTGAATCATGTACATTACCCCTGGCAATATAATACTATTTATTTATTCCTTAGCTTTTTATCCCACCCTTCTTCCACATTTCTGAGGGTGGCATACATGACTCCTCAACCAATCTTATCCTCGAAACAACCCTGTGAAGTAGGTTAGGTTGAGAGATGTAGTGACTGGTCACCCAATGAGTTTCATGGCTGGGGGGTGGTTGAAACTGTACCATGTAAGGTTGTGGGTTCTGCCCTGCACTGTAACCTGGGTTGCAGGGATCTGCTATGAATCAGATCTTGAGCAGGGTTTGGGTTAGGTCAGGTTTCTCAGGCAAGCAAGCTGGAAAGAGATCAGCACCACAGAAAGCTCCAGATGGTGCTAGGACTTGAAGCCAGACAGGGTTCTCTGCATTTTGTTCCAAGAAGGAGCAGAGCCAGACTGAGAGCCGGTTTGTACAACACGGAAACGACAGGGGAGCAGAAGCCTTCCGTAGTTCCCGTGTTGTGTGAATGCCGGCCGGGGGGCAAAGTGACCATAGGCGGTAGAGGGGTAAGCCCCTACTGCGTGTGGCCACCCTGCCGTGTGAACAGCAGGCGGCCATCCTGCGGGGGCTGCACAGAGGCGGCAGCCCAGAGCGGCTGGAGCTGTGGCCGCTCCGGCCTGTAGGGGCAAACGACCCCTCTGGGCATCCCGAGCCGCTGCCCCCTAGCGCCGGGAGTCCCGCACTGCAGTGTGGGGACTGCCGGCTCCACCGGGGTCCACCCACGCGTGTGGGGCGCAGGTCATTTGGGGCGCCCCGCCGGACCCCGTGGACGGCCCCGTGGAACCTCCCCCGCTCGCCGCCTGGGTCGTACGAACTGGCCCTGAGACTTACATAGGAGTTTGACTGAATTTAGGCTAGCTGGCCCCACCTCCATACTGAATGAATCTTGGTCTCTTAAAGGGACCTGGCCTGTATTAGAAAGTTCAGTCTGCAATGACGTGAATAACTGTGGTATGCTAGTGCCCTCATGGCCTGAGTCCTCAGAGTCTGAGGATAGTAAAGCAACCTCCTCTAAATTCAGGGAAGCTCACCGCTGGGGTCCTTCTGGAGAACTGGGTCCTGGGAAGATGGAATCCTCATGATGCCTTTCCATGGTTGAGATGTCTTCCTGAACCATTCACACTGGAGCCTCTTCTTCTGAGGACAAGGGGTCGGGATCCCCCGAGGATTAGGGTTTGGGGTCCCTGGTCCTAACCCAGCACTCTAAACGATACACCACACTAGCTCATAGTATGGGTGGATTCAGTGCACTAGCTCCTCAAAACAATTTCCTTCCATGCTTGGGATCCCATTTACTTCAGACCTACATACCAACACAAAAACTGAATCAGCAATACTAATTGTAGTAACCTCGAAGGTCTTAAAAACAGAAACTACACAGATGCTTTAGAATAAAGCGACCCTGGCTACTGTAATAATTGAACAAGCTGATGAGACCCAGAACCATCTGGAGTGTTAAGCTGTCTGTCTCCATCCAGAAGGCATAGAAATCAATGCCTTAGTGCTTGCTGAAAATCTCTGCTGGCTATATAGAAACCTTTTTATGTTCATGAATACTTTTCAAATGAATTTGCATAAATTTGCATCTGCTCCATTCTGTCTGCAGAAAGCCTCTTTTCCAGATAACACTGGGAATTTACAAGAGGCCAAATTGGATCAAAATTCCAAATTAATGAAAATCGGAGTCAATGGGCCCATGGGAAGTCATTGGGTGTGATGGTTACTTTGGAGAGAGAACTGCTGTTTTCCATCTGGAAGCTAAAAAATGTATGAAAGCAAAGCTATGGTGTCGTCGTCCCCCAGTGTTAGTTATTTTCCTCATATGTATAACTTATTCCATTAGCCCAAGGATAGGGAACAACCAGATATAGTCATGCCTTGGATTGAGAGCATAATTCGTTCCGGAAACGTGCTTGTAATCCAAAACACTCTTATATCAAAATGAAATCCCCCCAAAAAATTTTGTACAGAGATTTTTAATTTAAGCCGTACTGCAGTACTTGTATTGCAAGACGTCACTTGTATATCAAGTAAATAAATAAATAAATAAATATTTAAAAATTTGCTTGTCTTGCAAAACGCTCTCAAACCAAATTACTTGCAATCCAAGGTATTGCTGTATTGTTGGACTACAACTTCATTCCTGACTTGGGTGATGGGAGCTGAAGTTGAACAACATCTGGATGGCCATAGGTTCACTACCCCTGTGCTAAGCCAGCTTTCCCCAACCTGGGACCCACCAGTGTTTTGAACTACAACTGTGTACTAACCAAAGTATATCCCATAACAAGAACTCAGGAATGGTTTGAAATAACTGAGGGCCATTTTCAAACATTCACCAGAAGGAATAAGAGGTTGTTCTCCAGAAAAAGCCAGGAAAGCAACAAAAAGACTTGCTCATCCTGCCAAGTCCAGAGGAGAAAATATGTGTATATGCTGGTGGGAAGATGTTGGCAGGGGTGTGGCGGCTGCTTCGGGCAATGGGCTTGGGCTATCTGGCCCACTCCCACAGCCCTCTCACACATTCTTTTCATTCATGGAGTGCTAATCAGAACCTCTCTAAAAGCACTGGGAGAAGGATGATTCGCTTGTCTCCTTTCCTTTATCTTCTGGAACAGGATATAATTATATTTCAGCATCATGGAGAACGGGAAGCAAAATTCTCCATGTCATGTAATGCCACAGAAGTTAATAGAATTGCATTGGGTTGTGTCAGTGGTAAACACATCACACTATGTACGCTTTATAATGTGCAAAGAAACCCTTTTTGTCTCCAGTGCTCTCTTGAGCTGGAGATGCCCTTTGTCCTCACTGTTTTTAAAAGCGTCTCAAAAGCTATAAAGAAATCAAGGCCAGGATTGTCTTCTTACAACTGGTAGAAAACCAAGTATGTTTTTGTTTCCATTTCTGACCCTGCCATTTATTGGAATGAATGAATGCTCATTGTCTGTGAAGCTACAGAAAATGAAGTTCAGTGCAGTAAATCAAAGCAAGCCATACCAGAAAGTCATCAGTTTTTATAGCAGAAAAATAGAAAAGAAAATAGGCATAATTTCGCTGCTGCAGTTGAATACATGAGGAGAGCCTTTTTATTTTTTCACTTTTCAGTTATATCTCATGGGCCCTGTTGACATATTTGTAGATGTGTTCACATGAAGTTGTTTTGTTGGAATATGGCGCCCTCACAATTTGTTGAGATACAATCCCCTCATCTAGGTAATGGGTAGGCAATCCAGCACCCTCCAGATGTTTTGGACTACAACTCCTATGAGCCCCAGCCAGCATGATCAATAGTCAGGGATGATGGGAGTTATAGTCCAAAACATCTGGACAGCATTGAGTTGACCACTTAGATGAAATAGGAACCCAGGGTCAAGTTCACAGGGTTACTTTTCAGACCCTGTGAAAAGCTCCTAACAATGTGCTCTTATGATATTGGAAATTGGAATTGTACAAAAACTATATTAGTTTGCAAGATTACATCTTTTTCTTTGCCCATTTTGCACAGAAGCACCAGGGAAAGACTAATCTCTGTGGGTATGACTATAATCCACCTCCTTCTATAACACATAATGTTCCTCTTATATATAAAGCTTTCATGAGTGATTAATAGAAAAAGATTAACTATTCTAATTGAGATATCAATAGCACCAAAATCCAGGGCAGTGTCCTCTGCGAAGGAAGAGCAAATAAAACCCAGGGACTATTAGCTTGACATTCATAAAATTAAATTAGCTGCCAAAAAAAGAGGAAATCATTAAACAAGAACAAGTGACGGAAAAGAATACTAGAATGCCAAAGCAATTGTGTGACAATGTTTTTATGGAGGTAGAATACATTTTTAGTCTGCAGTCTCACAAAACTTGTGTTGCTTTTATCTTGTGGGTAATCTTCAGAGGGTTGTACCCTGAAAGGAAGCTTTAAAATATTTTTAAATAAATAAAATCAATTTCTTCCTGGGAAGCCCACAGAAATTCAGGATGTTGTTCCAAAGTAAACTGAACTATGGAGGAGGACAAAGAAGATCTGTTCAATTCTTAGCTATTGAAAAACCACACCAGTTGATAATCATGGTCTTTCACCATACAGTTCAGGAAACAATGGCCTGCCATTGGGCAAGATTCTGGAGGATTTCTATTGCTTTTCCCTTTAGGACCTACACTAAAATTTAGGTAGAAGTCCTCCTGCTGAGATCCCAGAGCAGAGCTAGTCTGATATGCCCCAGGTGACCTACAGTAAGTTTACTAACCTGGAATCTGGGGATAGGAAAGCATAAGAATAAAATAGGGGTGGAAAGCCTCCAGATGTGTTCACATGAAGTTGTTTTGTTGGAATATGATGTCCACACAATTTGCCGAGATACAATCCCCTCACCTAGGTAATGGGTAGGCAATCCGGTGCCCTCCAGATGTTTTGGACTACAACTCCTATGAGCCCCAGCCAGATGGTGTTGGACTACAATTCCCATCATGCCTCACTATTAGCTATGCTGGCTAAGGCCAATGAGAGTTACAGTCCAACAGCATCTAGAGGGTGACAGGTTCCCTCCCTGGTCAAAGGGCTGCATTAATTTTACAGGCTGGATTTCTGGTTCATGGGTGAGAATTTCTGGTTCATGGGTGAGCCTCAACATAACATTCGTGCAGCTGTAATTACAACCAAATCAATATTATATTTGTATGATTATGCCATGCAGGTTAGAAGTGTAATACAACTCTTTTGGCTAGTAATTAGCAATTTGTAGTTGTTCTTTGGATGATAAGTGACAACCAGAGATTTGGCATAGAAGGCCAAATGCAGATAGTGTATGTACTATACCCTAGACATTAAATGGTTAATCAATCATACCCATGGTTGAATGTTTTGATGTTTCTAGAGAAAAATGTTTCAGTTTTTGAAAAGGAGAGAGAGATCCTGAATCTTTTTATCCTTGTGATGCTGCCTAAATTGACAGATATCCCACTGGAGTGCCTTCAGTGTCATGTTGTTGTTTTTTATAGTGATGTAATGGAACATAGACTCAGCTTAATGTTCCTGGCAAAAGTAAATTACCAGCAGCCAAATACTGAGATACCATCAATCTTACATACTGTTTGTAGAGCACTTTTCTTATAAGGAAAAAAAATCAGATACAGGAGGACTCTTGATCTCAGATAGGCTATCTGAGCATTCCTTAATCTAATTTGGCATAATTTGATGCAAATTATGTGGTTTATTTCTCTTATATTAGTGCACGCAGCATGATTTTTTTTAAAAAAAATCATCTGTGTAGTTCCATAATGCAATATAATATCTCCCAAACCTCTGATGCCTGAGCTAAACTATTTTCTGAATTAAAATTAGAAACTTACTTCTTGCACCTGAAAAGCTTAATTTTAGCATTGCCTCTCCTTGGAAGAGCTGACTGTTTCTGTTTTGGTGTGCAGTAACCATTATGGAGTTAAAAGTAGAACTCCTTATCCAGTGCTGGAGCAAGACTCTGCCCTTAGATTTTCCTTTCAGTTTCTTTTAGTTTCTGCCCAGTGTCATTCCAGAAATAAAGAGCCTGTTTTGTTAGCCTGCAAACAAAGTGAGGAGTTTTATTTATATATTCAAAGTTATCCTATAAATGTGGGCTAGTCAGGGGGAAGAAAACAGCAACAGCAGCCCAGGTCCAGAAACTTGGCAATACTTGCAAATCCTAGTTAGTAACCACATGTGGTTACCAACTGAGCAAGCTTGCCAACAACCCTGGATGGCAGACCACAGAAGGCAGACCACACTGTTGCGTTCTATTCCTATAGTGTTGTGTGCTGTTCTTGGTATTCTGCACAATGGGAAGAAGACAAGGTGGCTTCTTTGGGTTCATGGGAGCATTTAATGATTTAATAAATGTATTTCTCATGGTATACTCATGTTTCTAGATTAGGTATGGGCAGGGCTGGTGCAAGGCAGTTTGGTGCCCTAGGCAAGATCAGATATTTAGCGCCCCCCCTTGTTAAACTTGGGATCGAAAGGGTGAGAGCAGGGGGCGTGCGGAAGGGGGAGCGCGGAGGCAGGAAAAGAAAAGAGGGATGAAGAAAGGAATGAGAAAGAAAAACACAGGAGGGACAGAGAGCTGCTGCAAACCGAGGCGGAGGGGGGAGCGAGGAAAAGACACTTACATTACGTAGCATTACGTTACGTAAGTTACGTAGCGTTTCTACTTCTTCTCCGGCGGCGACTTTCGGAGCCAGCCCAAACAGACCACCTCGGAGTGGTCTGTTAATTCAGATTATTCAGAATTAACAAGCACACCCTCCATATCTTTTCAGAACAGTATGTCCCTCTGCATTTAAATCTTGTCTCTGCCTCCCTTAAAATAGGCGCCGGTCCACGTGGTTTGGGAAATGGTTTGTTGGGGGTGGGGGGAGGGGGAGAAATCTGATTCCAAGGGAGGGCAAAGAAAAGGGCAGGAAGGCTTCAGTGGCTGCAACTGAGCATAGCCAGAGCACAGGCAGGCCCTTTGAGCGACAGACAACCGGAAACACTCCACGCTTAGGTGTTTCTGCATTACAGCCCTCAGCTGAACCTCAATGCAATGGGATCCCCTGGGGGGATCGATTCTTTTCAACTTCTTCTCTGGCGGCGACTTTCAGAACCTCCGAAAGTCGCCGCTGGAGAAGAAATTGAAAAGAACTCATGGCATGGCTGCTAGGGGCGGGGGGGGATTCTTCCTTCAGCAGCTGCGGCGTGGCTGGGCTGAGGAGACAACCCAGAAACACAACAGGAGCACCGCGCCTGCCTGCTGCCTGCCTCAGCGCCTGCCTGCCTGCCTGTTCCTCCGGCGGCTACTCTGGGGGGAAAGGAGGGGGAAGAGGAGAGGGAGGAGACGACCGGGAAAGGGAGGGACGGAGGGAGCCTCAGGGAGGGATGGAGGGTGTGTGTGCACGTGCTAAAGGCAGAGACAGTCAGACAGACAAACTTAGACTGGGCAAAGCAGAGCTTCTCCCTCCTGTCACCCTAATCTTCAGGGGGGGGCGTCAGGACCGGCACAACTTTCAGCTACTCTGACCCTGCTGCCTGCAGCAGCAGCAGCAGTAGCACCAACAGCGGAGAAAGTGCAGGGTCGGGAAAGCCCTCCCCGCTCGGTTCGGTCCAGAGAAGGGGCCTCTCCCCCTAGGCAGTGGGAGCACACAGCTCTACTCTGTCGCCTGCTGCTGCAAGTCTTGATGCCATGACCGCTACTTCATGCCCGCTCGCCCACCTGCCTGCCTGCGCTTTCCCCTTTCCTGGTACAGCGGGAGGGTGGGACGAGCCGGGCAGTTAGTGCACGCTCTCGCTCGCTCTTTGGGGCCGCCTTGACTATCGGCGAGACTTCGCCGCTGGAACGCGGAGCTGTGCGCGTCCCCACGGAGGAAGGGTTCCCTGCCGCCTGCCAAGTGCCTGGGCCCTGCCAGGGTCGGCCCAGCGCTCTGGAGGACTCCAGCCCGCGCTTCTGACTGGCGCCCCCTTTAGCCCTGCGCCCTAGGCAGCTGCCTAGTTGGCCTAATGGTAGCACCGGTCCTGGGTATAGGAGGGTTAGGGATTCCTGAGCTTGCAAAGTTTCTCCAAACTCCTCTTTGAAGCTCAGTTCACCTCGCTCCTATTCTTGTTTACAGCCTGTTTTTCTTTTCGTTTGAACAGAAAAAATCCACACTTTCCCCCATTGACTAAAGTGTGAAAATGCTTTTATTTTAAGTGCATTTTAAAGGGGTGCATTAAACACACACACACACACACACACTTTTCAAATGCAATCACAAGTTCAGGAATGAGTGAGCTTTTTTGGGAAAATGTGCTTGCATTTGGGGTTGCAAATGGGGCAAGTTCTGATGATTTGCAAACAGGAACAAAATTCACATACATCCAGACACAGCATCTGAGAATTATTATATATATACATATATATATATATATATATATATTTGAATTTATTGACACAAGGATTATTGTGGCCTGATGCAGTACAAAAGCTGGAGCATGTGTGCCCTTTAAACTCCCCAATGGACTCATTTATGTCAGGGGTTTTTGCCAGATAATATCCCCTTCCTTTTGCTTTCCCACAAAAATTTCTCAGTCAGCCACCAAACATTCATTTTGACTATTATGACATATTTTTTCTTGCTCAGTGCTCTGATGATGGACTCAGAATTCCATATAGACATCTTAATTGACAAAAAGATTGACAAAAGAACTCTAAAGGAGGCAGCTGGGTGAAGATAGAAGTTCTGAAGGTTGTTAGCAAGACGGCCATGGCTATGCCTTCTCCCTAATTCTTAACACTGGGAGAGACTGGGAATGAAGAGCTGTCAAGGGGTTGTCCTGCTACTTTTGTTTGTGCAATTCTGCATTTTCTCTAAATTTTCCAGATTTCAGTTTGCCAGAGCCAGAAAAACACTTTTCTTAATTGGTTGTTTACAGGTAAATGCCTTTTAACCATTGCTTTTTAAAGCAACAGCCATCATAATGTTTAAAGAGACTGCTGACACTTAAAAGTGATGCTGAGAGGAGAAGGGATAGGGGAGAAATTCATTCAGTTTGCATTTTAATGCAAATTTACTTAATTCAACACTTTTGAACCATTGTGCGAGCTGAAACTTGGTTATCCTTTGAAATTCACACTTCTCAGAATTGTGCAACAGAGTTGTCCAACCCCCCCCCAATGCACACAAAATGAAAATAATGTTCAAAAATAGATTAGATTAGGAAAATTGTTTGCACAAAATGTGTATACTAGGCATACAAAAATGTATGCATTCAGAGAAATATGCACAAAACGGCTTATTAATTTTCATGCAAACCTTTGAATCAAAATTCTCGACATTCAGGATGAACCCAGTTTATGACTGGAGAAATTCTCAAAGTTTGAGACAAACTGAACTTAAGATCAGAAAAATGGGAAACAGAGAGAAACTGAAACTGAGAGATTCATCCATTTCTGGAAAGAACTCACCTTCCATTCTACTTCTACCTACTCCTTTATAGTGAGTGACTCAGTTGCCATTCATGAAGGATGGGCTCTCTGTTTCCCATTCCTATATAAACATGGGCAGTTCTGCTTGATTCATGGTAAGAGATTGTCCTTTGTCCTCCCCTTCTTTCCCTGCTTTTCTTTCAACAGACTGATTCAGACAACCAAGCAGCAGCTCAACAGAACTGTCAGGGCTTAGTCATTGATTCACATTGGTACAGTAAGACTCCAGCTGTGTAGGCTAGGCCTTAATAATGGAAATTGGATTTGAAGGAGTGTTCAGAACCGGTAGTAAGACGGAGCGTACAGGCAGTGTCAAAGATAGGCACATTTTGAACACTTCCAAAAATAACACAGAAACAGTCCTTCCAAAAAGAAGCACGAGCTTGGAAAAGGCCTGTCTGCTGCAGAATCCGCAGGTCGTATCCATAGAGACTGGAATCCATTTGAAGCCTTTGCGGATTTCTCTGACATGATCCCTCTCTATGCGCTTGACTGAGTAGAAGAGATTCTGTAGATTTACACACCAGTTTTTACTTTTGGGGGGATATGCACAATTTTGCTCATTTGCCAATGTGCATTAGTGCATGTGTGGATCAGTGCAAGTGCACATTAACTAATGTGCACTTGCGGTAATGTGCATTTTCAAATGAACAAAATTCCTGTACAAAAAATCCAGTTCCAACAATGAGCAGATGACAGAATGAAAGATGCCTGATAACCCGCCAAACACAGACAGAATGGATTTAACAAAATCCATACATCCCTAGTAGCATTACAACTCCATTGCTGTAGCAAAAAAAGCACTTTTCCATTTTCTGTTTAAAGGGGGTCTCATGAGTAAACTACTTCCTTTTTCAGGTCTGAAAAAATTCATAAAACAATGGCAAGATTTAGTCTAGTGCTGGAGCCATTTCTCTCAAAGATATCTCTTGTGCAGTCTCCAAGAAAACACTTAGCCCCCTCTATCTATAATATAATGCTCCTGAAAGTAGAACCTTTGACATTGCCAAACCACCAAAAACAAATACGTCTTCTAAATGTGGCTTGTAAAGGTTTCATTTAACCTGCAATAACTGAGGACAATGAGGGCCATCTATAACAAATGGTATATGAAAGACCCCAGCCTTTCCCAATTTGATGTCATGTTTTTCGTGTACGGATTTATTGTGCTTAAAAATTGTGTGCATGATTCTATTGCTGATCTAAGCCACAAACCAATTACTCAGGAAGAGTTGTACTAAAGCCAATGGGATTAAGTTTAGACCAGCCAAGACTATTCCCAAGGCAAAAGTCTCTCGTTTGAGGATTAGAGCTATAGTAGCTTGAATCATATAAAATGGTGCTATCCTTTCCACAAAAACAAAGTAATAACTAGGGAAAAAAGAATAACATCAGGAGAAATAGCTACTATAAGTTGCAGCACTGTAGTTAATGGCCTTTGAATTGAACTGAAGAAGAGATTGAAAGATAGTGATTTAGCAAATATAATATTCCTAACTGAGGCTTGGACCCAAGCGGAAGTCTGCACACCCAGCAGGACTTCCCCACCCTCTCTTCCCCCATTCACCCCAACCCCCAAATCTGCTTCAGAGCAGATTTAGGGTTGGGGACTGTATGGGGAGGAGAAATCCATTCCACCAGTCACTTCCTTCCCCAGTGGTGGAATGATACCATTGGATCCATCCCTGAATAAATGATAGCTAAATGACAAGTTAGTTGTGAGTCTGACTGCCAGAACCTTATCAGAATACAGTCACAAAGTAGAAACAAATGAAATTAACATTGGCAAATGTGCTATATACCTTATATTGTCAAAATAACCATCACCTGTTCTCAAGCCTTGCAAAACCAGCACATGAGTGCCACAGATGGGGTTGTACCATTAGCAATTCTAGTTGGCATCACAAAATGGGATGCTAGATGGGGACACTGCAGAATTGTTGCTCTGACTTTTCAAATGCTAACAAAAGCACCAAGCTGTTCTTATTGCAGAAAATGTCCTCAAGACAGATCTGTTAAATCCATTCCATCTGTGTTTCATGGATTGTCAGGCGTCTTTCATTCTGTCGTCTACTCATTGATGTATTCTGATTTTTTGTATGAGAATTTTGTTCGTTTCCAAATGCACTGATGCAAGTGCAAGTGCAAATGCTCAAATGTGCTTTAGTGCTAATGTGCATTAGCACAAGTGTGCATTTTCAAATGAACAAAATTGCGCAAATTCCCCCAAAGTGCTTTTAAAAAAACAACACATCTGCAAGTCTGCAGAAAAAACAAAATTGTGCAAATCCCCCCTGAAGTTAACAACAACAACAACAACAACAACAATAACACATCCGCAAGTCCTCAGAATTCGTGCAACTCGGAAAAGGCCAGTATGCTGCAGAATCCGCAGGTCGTATCCATAGAAATCTGAATCCATTTGAAGCTGTTGCGGATTTCTCTGACATCCCTCTCTATGAGCTTGACTGAGTAGAAGAGGCTTGCACTCGGAACTGGCTGAAACAAAAGAAAACTGTAGAGTATCATTCATAGATTTCATAGATCATAGATTTCATAGATTCAACATCTGACTGATCACCACAAAGGCTGTTGGCAGTTATCAGCTGTTCTAGTAGTCTAGGGTGAGTCGGGGTGGGCAATCCTCCAGGACACGACCTGCCTCTGGCTTGGCAGATGCTGCTACTGCACTCACCAAGACGGGCCGAAAGCTGGCACACGCTGCTTGCCAGACTTTTGGGTTCCCGGTGGGCCACTGTTAAGGAACAAAATGCTTTAAGATACAGCAAAAGTAGCCACAATTTGTGCAAATCATGCACATTTCAGCTGCTTAAGGCGTATCTTAAGACATTTTCTATGTAAACAGTGGACCACCAGGAACCTGGAACCTTGGGAGAATGCGAGTTGAGCCGGGGAAGAGGTAAGCGAGACGGAGTTTGGGGGTTCGAGCCCGGCTAGTCTGCCAGATTTCCACCTCCCAAATGAAATCCTCGCACATCCCTAAAGGTGAGGTAGTTCATTGGGACAGCTTTAGTTTTGCTTGAGTCTCAATTCTCTCTCTGGGACTGTGGAGTACTCAGGGCTTAGGAGAGTGACAAACCAGTTGAAATTTGAGGCCATGGCACAGGAATTGCTAACACAAAGTAGCATCTGAAATGAAATTAAAGGAATCAGAATGCTTACTGAATACACTCACGCCTTCATAGTATTCTGTACTAAAGCTAGGCTAAATATTCTGACTTGCATTTTGGTGATGCAGTAGTGGGAAAGATTAAATTTTTAAAAACCTGGAAAATTTGGGGGTGAGTGAGAAAAAAGTCTTTTCTCAATGGCTGGCAGCTACCATTTCTCTTTCCCCAAAGTCCTCTTGCACAACAATATGTGATAATGTACCATCACTCGGACAGAGTTCCTTGGGAAGTCAATGGTGGCCAACAGAGGGCTTTTGGGTTGAAGAATGGTGACTGGTGCTGTCAGCTGCCAGGAGGTGCTCCAGAAGGCACTGGTGAGTTTTGCCTTCCCTTGCCCAAATGTTGCTGTCCCCTGAGAAATTGCCAAAATCCCCTCATTTCACTAATTGCAAAAGGGAGGGGGAATTTGATTTGACCCAATTCTGTAGCTCTGATTTTTATTTACAATTATTTTCCTAACACAATGACACTCCTGAGCTGGCCGTGTGTGTGTGTGTGTGTGTGTGTGTGTGTGTGTGTAAGAGAGAGAGAGAGAGAGAGAGAGAGAGACTGGGTTTGCATGACATGACAAGCAACAGTTGTTTCTCACCATTGCTTGTTCCCCGTGTCGTGTGAACCCAGCCATGGTGACTGACCATTGTGACTTATCGTGATTGTCAACCATGATAAGACACAATGGTCTGTTCTAGGGCTTGCTTGTACCATGATTGATTGTTGTGTTGTCCGAACACGGATGACATGACCTATCATGGTACAAGCCCTAGAAGAAGTGAGCCACTTGGCAAGAGCAACCGATGCCGCTCTTGCCAAATGGCTGGCCACAGAGCACAGCTGACAGCTGCCCCCAAAGTGCCTGAGTGACATGAGGCTTCTCATGTCAGAAGCTTCTCATGTCAGAAGCTGTCAGAGGCTTCTCTGGCCTCTGCCACAGAGTGGATCAGGCACCCCTGCCTCCTCCTCTAGTGTAGACCTCTTGAAGAGTCGATGGGAGGCAGCGATCTGCTGAGGGGCAGGGGACAAGCCAGAGCGGTGACGCTTCTCTCTGTCATGCCAATGACAGAGAGAATCGCACTGCCCCTCTGTGAGCCTCCTGCCTGAGAGGTTTACTCTCTGAGTATACCTCCCAGGCAGGAGGCTGTGATCTGATCTAGTTCGGCTGCTCCATGCACCAAGCAGCCATGGGCATCAGGTCACAGCAGTAGGATGCACTCCTCAGAAAGTGGAGGGGGTGGAGGGAGGTGCTTTCTGTTGTCACCAGCGTGGCAGCATCGGTCAGCAGGAAGTGCCTCCCCCCCCTGTTTTCCGAGGAACTCCTCAAAAAGTGGAAGGGGCAGACACTTCCCTCTGTCACTGGTGCGGCTGCACCAATGACAGAGAGGAGCACTGCCCTTCCACTATGTGAGCCTCCTGCCTGAGAGGTTGAGTGTCTGAGTAAACCTCTTAGGCAGGAGGCGGTGATCTGCTCTCCCCTGCTGCTCCATTCACAGAGCAGCCATGGAGAGTGGAATTGGCACTCCCGCCTCCTGCCTGAGAGTAGACATCTCAAGGAGGAGGCAGGATGCTCCCCCCACTCCCTTCCTATTGCGCTTCAGTGCACAAGCCCTGTTTGTGCAATGGGGAGTCTTTCTTTGACAGCCGCAGTGAGCTGAAATCGGCTCATGATCACAGCTGTCAAAAAGAGGAGACTCATCTCTCTCCGCAGTGTCCCCTGGGGTACCACCAGAAGGAATTAAGGGGAAAGAGGAGAAGGGAGGGAGTGAAGCAACCACAATAAGCCTGATCATCTGTTGGGCTCATCATGGTTGCTTTGTGGATTCTAGCAATCATGAAAACTTACCACAATTGTTGCCATGTCATGCGAACTCACCCAGAGAGAGAGTTTTTCCTCCATCCCTTAGAGGGATGAGAGCAAGTCAGGTCCCATACATAGCCTTGGGTGGCCCTCCATTCAGGTTCAGGCATGGTTGCACATCTTTAAGGAAACCTCACCTACATCAGGCCAATGTTCTCAGCCACCATGAAAACCCACCCATCCGTCTGACTTCTAACAGGGCAAGACCAGCCAATCATCATTGGAGTCAAGTAGGAAAATTTTTGCAGAAAAGGATTGAAAAAGAACAAAAAAGCTGTGTGTCATATGATTCACTCAGTGATTGGTTTCATTTGGCGTTAAGTTTTTCATCATAGAAGAGGTACATTTATAGCAGAGAAGGAGAGGCTTAGGGGACAATGGTGAGCACCCCAAGGCATCTGAGTGGTGAAGGGAGGCTTACTCAAACCAACCTCTCATGACTTAATGGCTTGAGACTTGGAGTAGGAAGTTTCTTCCTTGCCAGCCTTATTGTTCCCAATGCTAATGAGCTAGGAGACTAACAATGGGGTTGCCTATACAAGGAAAAGTTGAACATGATTGCTTCTACAACTGGTTGGGTGACTGTGGTTTTAACTTGCTGGGTCTTGATTCTCTTCTCTTAAAACCAAAGAGATTAATAGTCATATTTTAAAAAATCTAGCATGACTAATGCTGAGCAACAGTTGCCATGAAAATTTTAAATAAGTGCATGGGGCAGGAATGATCCTTTGCCATTGGGAACATAAGGAAAAATGCCCATGAGGCGGCCTCACCATTAAGATCTGATCCACAGTATGGATTTGTTTAGACACTGTATTTTGAACACTCCATGATTGGCAGTGTGACCCAGCACAGGCTTTCTTTCTTGCACATCCTTGGCTTTCAGTGGAGGTGCTTGAAGCTATAAACAAATCTGTGCTTTGGTGGCTAGAGATTTCTCAGATTTATGGCATCTCAGTCACTCCCGTGTTACGTCCAGCCAGCTTTCCACCCCCAGACCTCCCCCTTGGAGTTTATTTCCTGTCCATTTGTGATGCATCCCTATGGTGGGGATTGCCATGCAATTGCCAGGATGATTCCTGCCTACATCTGCAGCTTCAGAGTTGGGAGGAATGCTGCCAATTTGTCATGCTCACCAGAGGGAAGCAGCAGATCTGCCATGGCAAATGAAAATGTGGAAGCCTGGCCTTAGCTCAAATGATATCATTCTCTGGAAGCCAGGAAAGCCTTCACTCAGAGTAAGCTTCAGGGTTTAGAGAAGTATGTGCATCAGACTCAACTGAAGCCCAAGCCAAATTGGGACCCTTTGGACTGTTTGTGGTGCTTCCCAAGGTGAAGTAGGCATACTGCCAAAGTAACCAGAACTGAACGCAAACCCTGCATGAAGCTTCATTTGCAATCCAGCTTCACGAAGTCATACAGCAGGTCTCCAAATATAGTGTCTTTTGCTTTCATTTCTCTAAACACTGATGATGGGGGAGAGGTAGACGTGGGTTTGAGTGACTGATAGGTCCACCTTCTAATCCTAGGGAACATTTTACCAGTCACTGTGCTTTGGGGGAGGGCAAGGATGGGACAGTGAGGTGGCCATTTTTCCAACACCACCAGGCTTCACTATGAAAAAAGCCTTAAACTGGTTTTCAGTCATTAAATCTCCCTTGCCCCTACACCGATCCATCTGAACCTTTGTAGGTTTCTTGTCTGGAGACAGCTCTAGGGTGCGTATTGTTTTCATACAAATTGCCACCAAAAACACTGGGGGGGAAGGAAGGGGAAGAAAATCAATCCCTCCCCCAAAATTGAGGACTTTCCTTCCACATGAACTGCTGCACCTATCCTTCTGAAACCTTGCAGGTTTCTTACTTAGGGACGCCTCTAGGTTTTATGTTATTTTCAGAGTAATTGTCCACAAAGAACATAGGGGGATAAGCACATCCTCTTTTGGATACCCTCAAAATGTCAAGGCTGCTTTTACACAAACCCCCCTGCATATTCATCTGAACATGACAGGCTCAATCCCCTCAGAAGGAGCAACTATCCCTGCAAATTTCATCCAGTTCTGCCAAGAAAATGATCAGCAGTTGCCTTAAAAAAAAAAAAAAAAAAGTCAAGATATATAGGTGCATAGCACAAAACCACTTACACTTATTTTTCTGACATTTGGCAAGCATAATCCCCTCCTAAGAGGCTACTGTCCCTGTTACCTTCATCCGATTTTGACAAAGAGAGAAAAAGATATAGCCTTTCTTTAAATGTTCCCCATGATAGGCAATGGGAGGCACAAAGCCTTGACTTTCCAAATCTTGACTTGGGACTGATGCTGAGTTGAAGTAGATGGCCTCCAAAACAGTCTGAGCTGAACTGGGCCATTTTCTGAAGTACCAATTTTGGGTCCAGTTCCAATCTTGGGGGCAGTGCACACCTTTAGTAGGAAGCATGTGTTTCAGGTCCTGTTATACTAGGGTATTTGTCAACCTAGATTCTCTTCCACCCTCCTCCAAAACCCAACACAAAGTATCACCCAAGCCACACATGGCCTATGCCAATAATTATGAATGCTTGATCATCACACTCACTGCCTCACCTGTATAGGAAATGTGGGGTTCAAATTTCTCTAGGAGATTCAGATTTGTTTCTATGGGATGTGCAACAGGAACTGTGGGACTTTATGTGGCACACACAGTGTGGGTAGGGGTGGTGTTTTTGAAGTTCTGGGGTTACTGGTGAGCACCCACAAGCTTACCCAAGCCAGTCTCTGAGACTGGCTTGGGTAAGCTTGTTTACGGATATGGGTGAAGTGGGGAGAGGAGCCACCCTTGGCCACTGGTGACTTCCTTGACCCCCAAAGGTTTAGCAGCTTGGATTTGATAGTGATGTTGGGAGCCTCTTTGGTATGCTTATAGGGGCTGGTGATGAAGACCACACGTCAACCCTGGGCCAGATAGGAGGAGGCATCACCTACGTGCCTCTCTACTTAGATGTAGGCACCCACACTGTAGAAAGGGGGAAAGGATGAGCTAAGTTATCCCTTATAGTAGGAGTGGGAAATTTTGGAAGGTCTGGAGGCCAATTTTCACCCCTGGGCCCCACCGTGAGCTGCACACATGCACGCACGCACACTGTGCTGCCAAAATCACCATCAGCAACAGCAGCAGGGGGGGGGAGGGAGGGAGTACATTTTCCCTTTAAAAGAAAGTGCATGGTGAGCGCACACCTTGTTTAAAAGGCTAATCAAACTCCTGGAAGATCCAGAAGAGTATGATTTGCCATTAAAACAAAGACCACACTCATTGGGCACCTTGTTTTAAAGGGGAAATGCAGCGTTTTCCTGCTGCTGCAACTTGGCAGTGTGACGGCAGCAGCACTTTGAGGGGTGGCAGCAGGGGAGGCTCCTATTGCTCCATGGTGGTGAATCTATTTTGGGGACAGAGTTCAGCACCATGGATAGCTCCTATGAAGCTCCAAATAAAACCTGTAATGGAAAAGGAGCCCCACCGCAATAGGAGTCACCAGCAGGGGGCACAAAAAAGGTCAAGGGGGCACATGTCCCCGCCCCGCCTTACAGTTTGGATAATAAAGTTGTGAACCCATAATTGTTCTCCCAAACATTTTTTTCATTCTTTATACCAAGATAGCAGATATTTGAATTGAAATAGTGTTTTTGAAGTCTGTAAATCTAAAAGAGAATTTCTTGGACATACATGTACCCATAATACTGTGTGAAATCTGTTGTATTGCTGTGAAGTGTGAGTACTTACTTTACCTTAAGCTGTACTTATTCACTACTAGTCTAGCTTACAGCTTTTTTTTTTTTTTTTTTTTTTTTTACATTTCTAGACCATATGGGAGAGAAGAGGACAATTAACATTTGCCATACTTCTACTGCTTTGCTGCAGGAAACTACCTGTGTTACAATGCTTATCACCGTATCCAGACGTCTGTGGAATTATCGCTTATTTCTGCACAACTTTTTCTATTTTCTACCTTCCCATCCCACTCTTGTTTCTTCTCCCTTCCAGGGCTGATATCAAGGGTAGGCATGGTTGAGCACCTGCCAAGGGCCCACATCCCAGCAGGGCCCCACTGACAAAAAAGCCCCCTGGTGTTGCTCCGCCTCTTCACCATTTCAACCTGCTTGCTCACCTGCCACTCGCTCTGGCCCAGACAACAGTGGTGATGAGAAGGACGAGAAGGATGAGCCTACTTGCTCCTTGGCTTTCTGTCTGTCAAGCAAGCAAGTGGTAACAATGATGGGAAAGAGGATGAGGAGCAATAGTAGCAGCAGGTGACAATGGTGGCGATGAGAAGGTAGATTCATTGAGGGAGGGGGCCCATTGAGGATGCCATTTCTCCCTTCTTAACTGTTTTGTATTATGACGGTTTCAGTTTGGTAAAAATTAAGTGTTTTGGAAGTCTCATTTTTCCTATCCAATTGTGATGGACCCTCCAAGAGGATTATATCATACAGTACAATGAAATTATTCTGAGCAACATTTAAATACAGTACAAGCCATATCATGTCATGCATGAGCAAATATTTCCTTGGTGGGATTCTATCCTGGCAAAACTTGCATGACAAAATTCCTCCTATTTAGAGATTGTTTTTTCTTTTCTTTTTTCTTTTAAAAAAAATCATCAAAGCATATAAGAACCAGATATAAATAATACTAAACAAACCACTTAATAATTATTTGCCTCTTTAAAAAAAGAACAAATTTTATGTATGATTGAAGTTTATACAACACTTCAGAAAAGCCATCATGTGTTAGATTTAAAAATAAAATCAGAAGCATTTTCTTTCATATAAGTACACATGAAAATCTGGAAATGATCCTGGCTTTAGAAGCCTTTAAAAGTGTATGACCAGCTTTGTACTGATACCCACTTGACAAAGCAGAAATAAAGATACCATACTGTGTAAACAAAAGGGTACAGTAAAGGACATTTTGAAATTTACACAGGAATTAGTTCATAAACATTTTGGTTGTTCCATAAGTTTTCTATAAAATGAATTTTAAAAATCCTTAGACAGCTGTCATCATTCTTCACTATTTTTTCCACTTAAATGCACACAGAATACTTTATATAGCAATATACTGGTGTACTGTAACATGGATATTAAATTATGATTACCTTGTTTTAAAAATGAGATGTGTATTACCCAATCAACATTATTGGTAATTGAAATATTGAAATATCCATACATTATGTATTCTCATCATGTTGGTAAGTATAAAAACATGAAAATATAACTTTACATTATTTCCTTTATATACATTAGTTCAGGCTTGACAAAGGAAGATTTGTACACTACACTTTTAAGAGAAGTAGGCCCAAAGGTACAATCAAATAAATTTTTACTGTATGTAGGAGTGTAATGATTTGGGGGGGGGGGGAATTGGCTGGGAGTACCATACAAATATTACTATAATCGGTCACTGAAGGACTGAATAATATTAATACCCAATACAGTCAACTGAACCTCACTTTCCTGATTAGATGTGAACAGGGCAACTGTAGATTTCTGTCATCATACTCCTGAGAAATGGGAGGTTTACCATTAGAAGGTGCAATGCCACAGGAAGTCAGCATAAAGATTTTTTTACAACTATTGAGTTCTGTGCGTATGTGTGGAGGATGAAACCTACACAAGCCTGTACCAAAAAGAAGGGATTTAAAATTTGCAACAGATTTACAGTGTAGTGTTTCTCTTTAAAATATTTAAAATAAATGAGCATCAAAGGCTAAGAAAAATACAGAAAAAATAAAAGGGGATTTTTTTGGTCACATCTGCACCATTTAGTGTATAACAGAAGGTGGAAGTAATATAAATTGTTATAATAGATAGGCCTTTTTGCATTTTCAGGAATATAGCAGCACCACTCTCAGGGAATAATATTTCTTTTGCCAGTAGATCTGGGTACCTGAACTTGTTCTAATGAAAAGGTGGGCTGACTCACTTAAAGCAATACTAGAAAAGCACTCACTGTAAATATGACTCATTTAAATCCATTTATTGTTACAAATACAGTCATTGTATCTCAAAACTTAGGGCTCTTATGAAAATTAACATAAAGGAACATTGTCAAGGTTTTTTTTTCAGAAGGAAACCAAAACCCAAAAGCTAGGACTGGGTATTACTCAAAATCTCATTTTCTCTACTATGTTCAGTTATTCCTATGACATGGAAAATGGTCAGGTCTGGCATATGATTTATCTAAATTTCACATTTTTAGCTTCAGTGCAGAATATCCCTGAATTCTTTAAAGCCTATCTCAGAATGGCATGATTAACACACCAGCTTGTATGATCTCCACCACTTCTAACTTTCCGAAATTCAAAGAATAAAGAACTATCTTAAAAGAGGGTGGACTGGAAACAGTATGGCATGTAAGAATAAATGGGATGTGAACCAACTTTCAAGGATGATGTTAAGTGCAGAAAGAAATTGGCCATTGCATTAAAATGTGTGAAGATGCTTAAACCAAATACTTAAACTAAAGATCTACATTTTATGCAGGGTCCGTGTTTCAAATGAAATGGAACAATTTTATGAAGGATTCTAAGAATAACTGAAAGTTTTCAAACAACCTTGACAGTGTCCTTTTACATTTTAAATTCTTTATAACCAAACTGTGGCTAGCAAAATTAACTGGACCACTTGCAAATAAAACCATAGAAAAAAGTTTATTTCAAATGTCAAGCATTGCCAAATAATTTGATATTAACACCAAATGTTAAAGAATTGGATATTACGCAAATTTTAAGAACAATATTAAATTACAAGATTTTTGAACTTTTATTTCTGTATTTTCTTCTCCAGCATTTACATATTTGGCTTTGAAAAACATGGAACTGATCTCTAAATCTTGTTGCTGTTGTTGTTAAATCTCCATTTCCCCGCAGTCTCAATTTTTGTTTCATCAACCATTATGGAAGCAAATTTATTTAAAAGCCAGTTTGTTTGTGAAAATACCTAAAAATATTTTTTTTCATTTTAAATGTTTTTTTCTTATAAAACATGTCACATCTTGATGCAATTGATGTCAAGTGTGCTTAAGTCAGTATGAACCAGAGAACTGACAAACGGCGACTGCAGAAACTGGTGTGTTGTCTGTACAACGACTTCAGTAAGAATACAGTACTTCCATGTTAGCTGTGCATGTCAGTTGAACTTCATATCTTGAACTGGTGTAGAAAATGATGTTTGTGGGGGTTTTTTGTACTAAGCATTCGTTAACTATTCAAGATGAACTCCACAAATATAAGAATTCTTGGCCGACAGAAAAGTCTTCAAGATACTGGATGCCTCTCACCACTTCGACAATTAACGCACAAGAAAACCATTGTGTAAGGCA